>PVKA01035024.1:0-22975 GCA_004027165.1 Ctenomys sociabilis | reverse complement strand
TGAACCTAGACTGACATATGTGAAATATTCCATGCAAAGAACAACTAAAGACATTTATGACAAAACCAACCCTACACAGAATACTAAAGATATTCTAGAAAGAGATAAAAAATACCACTAGTTACATAAAAAACAACAGAAAGAAACCACCAACCATGGCAAACTGTTAAACACAGGAGAAAAGTAGAAAACCAGCAGTACGAAAATAATATTACAAACCTAAGTCAATACATATCAATTATTTATAACTACCAATATAAATGGACTCAATTCACCAACTAAAAGAGAGTGTCAAACTATATTAAGAAAGAAAATCCAGCAATATGCTGTATAAAAGAAACAATTTTACCCACAAAGACATTCATAGGCTGAAAGTCAAAGGATGGAAAACAATACTACCTGCTCAAAAACCTCAGAAAAAAGCAGGGGTAGCCATTCTGTGAGCAGAGAATCTGAACTATAAACCAAAATGATCAAATGAGGTAAAGTAGATCACGATATACTACTTAGAGGAAAAATTCAAGAGGAGGAGATAGAAGTAATAAATACGTATGTGCCAAATGTGGGAGCACAAAATTTATATTACACACATTTTAAAGAACATAAAAAATCTAATAATCAATATCATATTCTTAGCAGGGAACATTAACAATATTTTATCTCAAAAACATATGTCAAGCAGACAAAAAATTAGCAAAGAGGAAGCAAAAATTAACCAAACCCTTGCATAAATGGACTTAGAGGGCATATACAGAGTGTTCCACCCAACATTTAAATACACATTTTTTTTGATTATACACAGAACATTCCTTTTGTATTTTTGGAAACATCTACAGGGTGTTCAAGGTCTCACGATTAGATAGGACTCATAGTGATCTGCCTGTTTACAGCCTCCCAAGAGGGATTGAACCCCCAGGCCCTGCACCTGCTTGCCAGCACTTTAATCCATTGAGCTATTTGGCCAGCACTTAGACATGGAACATTTTCTAAGACAGACCATATGCTAGTCTATAGGCAATTCTTAAGTATAGGCAAGAAAATAGAAACTATCCCATGCATATTATTTAACAAGAGTGCAATAAACCTGAAAATTAAGACAAAAGAAATTACAAAAACCATGTAAACAGATAGAAATTAAATAATAACCTCCTCAGCAACCAATGGGTTTTATATGAAATTAAACAATATCTACAATCCAAGGAAAATTCAAGCACAACTTACTGGAATTTGTGTGATACAATGAAAGCAGATCTTAGAGGGAAATTTATAGCAATGAACTCACACTTCAGGAAAATAGAGTAAGAATATATAAATACTGTAATGCTGCAACTCAAGGGTCTAGAAAAAAAAAAAAAGAGTAAGCCAAGCCCAAAGCACAAACATGGGGAAAAAATCAAAGATTAAAACAGAAATTAATGCAATTGAGACAAAGAAAACAATACAAAAAATAATGAATCAGAAAGCTGGTTCTTTCAAAGATTAAATAAAATTGATAAACCCCAAGCTAACCTCATCAAAAAGATAAAAGAAAAAACTCAAGTTCAAGCTCTGAGGAATGAAAGAGTAAAATTACTGCAGATCCTGTGGAAATACAGAAGCTCATTAATAGCTACATTCAAATCTTTACTCTCACAGAATCAAAAAACCACAAGGAATGGATGAATTCCCAAATAGCTACAAATCACCAAAACTGAATAAAGATATAAAAACTCTAAATAACCCAATATCAACCAATGAAATTGAAAATGTAATAAAAAATATGGACAATGAAAGCTTGAGGACCTGAATTCTACAAGTTGAATTCTACAAGAAATTTAGTGATTTAAGCCCAACACATCTAAGCAAAACTCTCAAAATCATTCCTGGAGGCAAGTATTATACTTTTTTAAACCAGAGAAAGATTCAACCAAAAAGAAAACTAAGGACGGACAAATAACTAGCTCAGAGGATTAAAGCACCTGCAAGCAGGCTCAGGGACCAGGAGTTCAACCCACCAGGGCATGCTGAGATGGGAATTGAGATTGGGTGTATGGTGCATGCCTGTAATCCAAGCTCTTAGGAGGCTGTAAACAGGCAGATCACTACAATTCTGATCTAGTAGTAAGACACTGAGCACACTGTAGACCCTTCCCTAAAAAAATACAAAAAAAAAAAAAACTGTAGACAAATCTCTCTCATGAACATAGATACAAAAATTCTCAATAAAATCCTATAAAATAGAATACAGAAAATCATCAAGAAGATTATACACCATGATCACATAGGATTCATCCCAATTGAAGAATGTTTCATCATGCACAAATTTGTATCAATAGAACCAAAACCAAAAACCACATGATCATCTCAATTGTGTAGAAAATGCTTTTGATGAAGTCCAACACTCACTCATGATCAAAGCTCTACAGGAAATTGGAATATACGGACTCTATCTCAATCCAATAAAACCTATCTATAACAATCCAACAGCCAACATAATTCTGAATGGGGAAAAACAGAAAGGTTTTACTATGAAACCAGGTTCAAGACAAGGACCTCCTCTATCACAACTCCTATTTCTGGAATCATTATCTAGAACCATTAAACAAGAGACAGAAACAAAAGAAATAATGATAGGTAAACAAGAAGTTAAACTATCATTATTTGCAGAAGACATGATACTCTACTTTGAAGACCCAAAAATTTCCACCAAAAAGCTCCTAGAATTAGCAAACAAATTCAGTAGCATAGCAAGTTACAAAGTCAATACCCAAAAATCAGTACCATTACTCTATACAGGTAACAAGCACACTAAGGGAGAAATTTGTATCCCCTTTTTTTGTTTAGTTTCATCAGAGATGGATATTCCATTACCATTTAAATATTGTAGGTGTGTGAATTCAACAAAGTAATAAAGTATAGTCCAGCAGTCCATAATAGTAGTGGGTTATCCATAGGACTGTCAATGTCAGAATTTGTTAACTTGAACCTTTTATACCTCAGCATGTTAATATGGCTTTACTTTCTATACCTCGTTTTTACGTTTTTCTGCTGGATAGTTAGCAACTGTCTTTCTGATTTTTGTTCTTGCTTTTGCTTTTACCTTTCAAAATCAAATTAAATAAAAAATAAACAAATAAGTAAATAAACTTCTTAACAAGCCAATTAAAATATATCCTAAATGTGTTCACATATAAGCCATGTAGACTTGCACCATGTAGAAGATTGATAAACACATATGGAAGCAAAAGGTTCTTGTCCCTCAGTTTGTCCTATTTTAAGAAAGGAGAATTAGAGGTTCTATATGGAATAGGAGTAAAATCAACAACTTCAGTTGTCTACATTTCTGATTTAAAATTAAAATACAGATGAAAGATCTTTATTAAACTCCCAGAGTGCCCTCCACTTGAGTTTCACTTTATCTTCAAATATTTAAATTTTGTTGTTGCCATAAATGAATTAATATAAAGAAAAATATAATTGATATTTGGATCAGAGTTCGAAAAATAAGGGGAGTATTGTTCTGATAATATTGCAGAAGTTCTCAAGTACTGTGGCATGTAATAAACATATTTTAGTTGGTACTAATGGAAATGAATTGAAAGAATGTATTGAAATACTTTCATCTATTATTTGAAAGCTATAAAATAAGGTGCTATAACTTATACTGAGGAACTTCAACCTATCATTTTTGTCGATTTAAAACTCTGATGAAATGTCAAGCAAATGCAATGTGAATGTACCTTTCAGAAATGTTCTAAATACGTACAAATGGCTGTTTTGTAGAGTTTCTGATTGAAGCACTGCTTTTTTCAGACTCCAAGTTATTAGAACTTGATATGTCTACTGTAGTGAAAATAATTAAATTTCAACTAATCAGCCTACCTTACTGTCAATTCCCCCTTTTGCATTATGCTTTAATTATACTACCTTTGTGGTTCCCTTCCACACCTTAAGTGTTAGGACATAGTGCCTTTTTGAACCTTTACCTTTGTGCTTTACCATACTGGATGGCTGCAGTGAGACCATTGAAGTCATGTGAAGGATTAACAAGGTTCTAATGTCATAATTCGTATGAATGTCAATTTGTTGATGACCGTTGGCAGAGAAACTTCTTTTCATTAGAGCTACCTGAGAATTCTTGCAGCATAGAAATGGCTATTCCCCAAATGAGCCATATATGCCAGACATAGCCAAAGAGAATCTATGTTTTACAAGGTTTACTATTGGAAATTGTAGAACATTATTTCTAGTACATTATAGACTCTAGAAATGATTATTTTTAGGCCATCTCACTTAAAAGAAGTGAAAAATTAAAAGTGTCAGGTAAAATTTACATCACATTTTGAAGCTATGAACCATGATTTTTCCTTGAATCTAAACACTTATGATGTGAAGTAACAGATATTGTATTTCTTACACAATTATCCCAGTGATGTGTAATAGTAGCTAAATATTTATTTAAATGTGACCTTCTGTTGGATCTGTGACTTTTCTGTATTCCCTTGAATTTTTCACTTTAGTTTTATTGTGTTTTCCATATCAAGTCTTCTCAAGAGAACTTTATCTCTCATTTCATAATAGGAGTAGAAAACACCATAGACAATGGAAACTGATTTATGGTATGTACTTTGGAATGCATTTTTCTATTAAGTCCTACATAATGGTAACTATATATAACTTTTTCTTTTGTCTTTTTTTTTTTACCATTTTCCTTTTGGTACTGGGAATTTAATTCAAGGCCTTGAGCTTGCAGGCAGGCCCAGTGCCATAGAGCTACAGCCTCAGAATCATAAGAGTAACAATAAATTATGAATGTTAAAATCACTTTATTTATTTATTTATTTATTTATTTATTTATTTATTTATTTGGTCTTTTTGAGACAGGGTCTCACTATGCAGTTTAGGCTGGCCTTAAGCTCACTTTGTAGCTCAGGCTGGTCTAGAACACACAACAGTTCTCCTGCCTCAGCCTCCCGAGTGCTGGAATTACAGGCCTGCACCACCACGCCCGGCTAGAATCACTTTAAAAGTTGATTAAAAAAGAGATAGTATACCTATTTGGGTATGTGCTTTATGAACTAATTTCATTTGAGCCAATTCATCAAGTCTATAATATGTTACAATTCTAGAACCTTCTTTAATTTTCAAAGATTATTATAAAACAGTGAGAAATTATATAAAATGGTACAAATGAAAAGAATTTACACTATTTCTGTGTTTAAATAATTTAATAATAAAATGTGATTTAAATTAATGTCAACTAAAAGGATAGCTGAAATGATTGTACCAATAATTTCTATTAGTTTTTTTGAAAACACCAGTTAATGTTTAAAATTTTCACTTTCACTAACTCTAATGCAAATATTTGTAATATGCAACTACAATGAAGTCAGTAATGTGTAATACAAAAAGCACAGTTGAATATCTCTCCTCTTCATCTTCTAAATGTGTACCATTTCTTTCTTTTATTTATTTATTTATTTATTTATTTTTTTTTTTGTATTTTAGGGAAGGGTCTACAGGGTGTTCAGTGTCTCATTACTAGATTAGACTCATAATGATCCTCCTGTTTTCAGCCTCCCGAGAGGCTGAGATTTCAGGCCCACACCACCACGCCCAGTCTCAATTGCCATTTCAGACTGCCCCAGAGGCAGGGCTGGCACAGCAGGCCCTGGGATCGAACCCTTGGCCCTTGGGCCTCCTTGCAGGCACTTTAATCCACCGAGCTATTTGGCCAGCCCAACCATTTCTAATGTCTCATTATTATTATACTTTCTTTACAATATTTTTTAAAAAGTAATTAAAAAAGAAAAAAATTAAAGTTTATTGAAATCAAGCATTAATGTTCAATTATTTATCCAATCTGGCATACGTATGTCTATTAATCTGTGCAACAGATTTGATAATAAAAATATGTAATATTACACTGTTAATTTTTTTTTTTTTTTTTTTTTTTTTTTTGGCAGAACTAGGGATTGAACTCAGGCCCTTGAGCTTGCCAGGGAAGTGCTTGCCAGGGAAGTACTTATTCCACTGAGCCATCTCCCCAGCCCCAATTTGTTATTCTTTTTTGAAAATCTATACTATTTATACAGTTATATGTTACTGTTGCTGCCTTGTTTCAGCTATTTCTTTTTGCTGTTTTTTATTTTACTCTTCAAAATAAAATTTTTAAAAAATGAAGCAAGAAAGAAAAACATTAAACCCATAAAGAATTCATATGGTGAGAGTCAAAGAAGGTAAAACAATACAACATGCTCCAGGACCTCAGCAAAATGCAGAAGTACCAGTCCTATTCACTGAACCTCAAAGCAAGAATGATCAAATGAAATAAAGAAGATCAGTACGTCCTGATTAGGGAAAAAATACAAGAGGAAGAGGTAACAATCATAAATATGTATTCATCAAATACAGAAGCACTCAAGTATATAAGCCAAATGGTAATGGACATGAAAATGTAATATCCAGTACCACTATCTTAACAGGGGGCCTTCACATCCCCCTATCTCAAAACTTAAGTCATACAGACAAAAAGTTACCAAAGAGATATCAGAATAGAACCCAACCTTTCAAGAAATGGACTTAGTGGACATAAACAGAGTATTTCACCCAACCACATCTGACTACACATTGTTTTCAACTGCACATGAGATGTCTTCTAACATCAACCACATACTAATCCATAGGGCATGCTTAACTATAAGCAATAAAACATAAATTACCCCATGCATATTATCTAACCACAATGCAATGAAACTGGAAATTAATGACAACATAAGCCACAGAACTGCCATAAACTTATGGAAATTAAATAAAACCCTCCTCAGCAACCAATGAGTTACAGATGCAATTGAACAAGAAAGTAAACATTATCTACAACCTAACAGAAAACCCAACATAATTTACCATAATTTTTAGAATACAATGAAAGCAATTCTCTGAGGGAAATTTGTACTGGTGAACTCACACATTAAGAAAACTAAACAAAAACAAATAAATACTCTCATTTCCACCTCATGCTTCTAGAAAGAAAAAAGGGCAAACCAAACCCAAAGTCCAAACATGGGAAGAAGTTATAAAAAGTAGATCAGAAATGAATGCAACTGAGAAAAAGAATTAATGAATAAAAAAGCTGGTTATTTGAAAGACTAAATAAAATTCATAAACTGCTACCTAATCTAATCAAAATGACAGAAGAAAAAACTCAAATTCAAGCAATAAGGAATGAAAAAGAAAAATTACTACAGATGCTGTGAAAATTCTGAAGATCATTAACAGCTACTTTGAAAATCATTACTCTCACAGAATCAAAGACGCAAAAGAAATGGACAGATTCTTAGGTACAAATTACCAAAACTGAATCAAGATGATAATGAATATATGAATAACCAAATATCAAACTATGAAATTGAAAATGTAATAAGAAACTTAACCAACAAAAAAAGCCCAAACAGGATGTGTGGTGTGTGTCTATAATCATGGAAATTGGGAGGCTGAAAACAGTAGAATCACTACAAGTCTGGTCTGTGTGGTGAGACCCTGTAGACACTGTACTAAGTGCAAAAAAATGGCCAGCTCCTGATAGATTGGCATCTGAATTCTATAAGAAATTCAGAGAAAATTTAATCCTAATACTCATCAAACTCTTCAATGAAACTGAAAAGGAAACAATACTCCCAAAATCATTCCTGTAGGAAAATATTATACTGATACCAAAATCAGACAAAGAATCAACCAAAAAAGGCAACTACAGACTAATCTCCCTCATGAACATAGATGCAAAAGTCCTCAATAAAATCCGAGGAAATAGAATACAGCAAAAATCATCAAGAAGATAATACCACATGACCAGATAGGATTTCTCCCAAAGATGCAAGGATGGTTCAACATATGTGAATCTATAAATGTAATAAACTGTATTAATAGAGCCAAAACCTAAAACCACATAATCATCTCAAATGATGCAGAAAAGGCTTTTGATGAAGTCCAACACTTACTCATGATCAAAGTTCTACAGAAAATTGGAATAGACTCTACCTCAATCTAATAAACGCTATCTATAACAATCAAACAGCCAACATAATTCTAAATAGGGAAAAACAGAAAGCTTTTTCTCTCAAATCAAGTACAAGATAAGGATATCCTATATCACAACTCTTATATTTTATAGTTCTGGAAACATTAGCTAGAAAGCTTAGATAACAGAGAAACAAAAAGAATAAGAATAAGTGAAGAAAAACTTAAGCTATCGCTATTTGCAGATGACATGATAATCTACTTGGAAGACCCAAAAAAGTCTTCCAAGAACCTACTAGAATAAGTAAAATAATTCAGTATCATAGCAGGCTACAAAGTTAATATCCAAAAATCAATACCATTCCTCTACACAGATAACAAACACACTGAAAGAGAAATTAGAGAAACAATACCCTTTACAATATTATCCAAAAAAATGAAATACTTAGTAATTAATCTAAGAAAGAAAGTATAAGTTCAATACAATGGAAATTACAATCCTCTGAAAAAAAGAGCTTGAACACGATTTCAGAAAATGCAAAGATACTCCTTGTTTTTGTACAGGAAAAACCCACATTGTGAAAATAGTCATGCTCCAAAAATTAAACAGATTTAATGCAATCCCTATCAAAATGCCATCAGCAAAGGGCCGGTAAGATAGTACAACAGAATAAGCACCTTTTTAGCCAAGTACAGGAACAAAGGTTCCACATTCTGCACTAGCCCCACCCTCTGGCATGCTAAGCCAGCCACTGAGTCCAGGCATGGTGGTACATGCCTCTAATTCTAGTTCTGGGAAGACTAAAACAGGAGGATAACTACAAGTTCAAGCTGCATAGTAAGATGCTGTACCAAATGCATTAAAAAATATATACCATTAGCATACCTCACAGGTCTAGAGAAAACATTCCTAAAATTCATTTAGGAAGGATTTTTTTGTTTGTTTGGCTGGGCTCAGCATGCCTTAAGGTCGGGCCTTGTGTAGCATGTGAAAGGGACCAAACCGAGGTGCCCAGCGCTTCACTGACTTTTCACAAGCATATGCTTTAAACAACTGAGCTAACTTTCAAGAACCTTCTAAAATTCATTTGGAACCAGAAAACTCCTAGAACATAAAAAGCAATCTTTGCCAAAAAAGGCACATTAGAGAGCACTATAAAACCTGACTTGAAACCATACTACAAAGCTACAGAGCTAAAATCAGTATGGAATCAATTGAAGAATGGATAAAGAAGATGTGGTATTTTTACACAATGGAGTATTATTCAGCTATAAACCAGGATAAATTTGAGCCTTTTGTCATTAAATGGATGCAACTAGAGAACATACTCTTAAGTGAAATATCAGACCCACATACGCAAACATCATATTGTCTCAGTATGAGAACCTGAAAGAGAAAAATGGATTCTGAAGGGTTCAAAAGATACTGGAAAAGGGAATGAACATATTCAAAAGGAAAGAGTTATTGAGTTAAGGAGGAGGACAGTAGAAGGACAGTGGAGGAAAGATATGTCTGTGTATGTAAGCAGGATTGTTTAGACAACTATATTGTACATTTCTGATGGTCTATGCCAAGGAGCAGATAATTCTTAATTGGTTTTGTCTCCTTTTTTAAATTATTTGTACTTTTTCTCTCCTCTTATATACTTTTATCTTTCTTCTAATTTTAATTGCATATATGCGGTAATATGAATAGCTGGTTGGAAGACAACACTGTGTTACAGCAAATACTGTAAAATTCACATTACTTTGTTAAGTGAAATTCTGTATCACTTGTAATTTTTGCTGTTTTAGTACTATTTTGTACTGTCTTTAAAAAGTAAAAATAAAAACAAATCAGCACAGTACAAGAAGACCTCAAGTTTAATGGAATGGACTAGAATATACCAACCCAAGTACAAAAGCACTCAGCCACCTTATCTTTGAGAAAGATGCCAAACATGTTCACTAAAGATAGCCTCTTTACCAAATGGTGCTATATAAACTGGATTTCCACAGACTAAAATCTAAAACTAGATTCAAGTCTACCATCATGTGCTAAACTGAAGGTGAAATAGATTAAGTAACTAATTAAAACAGAAACACTAAATCTACTGGAAGAATAAATAGGTGAAGATCTTGAAGATATAGAGGTAGGTAGAGAGTTCATGAACAAAAACCAAATTGCACAGAAAATACCTCAAGAATCAACAACTAGGATCTCCTCTTTTTGAGAAGTTTCTGCATGTCAAATGAAATCACCAACAGAGTGAAAAGACATCCCACAAACTGGGAAAATAAAATTAACCACAAATCAGGCAAAGGCCTGCTATCTAGAACATACAAAATGCTCAAACAGGTCCCCAGAATTTAAAGACCCAATCCAAAACTGGGTATCTGCAATAAATACACTCCTCAGAGGGAGAAAAACAAATGGTAAATAAGTACATGGAAAAATTTTTACAGCACTGATCATTTTTGTAAATTACAAATTTAAATAACACTGAGATTCCATTTCACCCCAGAAAGAATGTGTATCATTAAAAAAATCAATCTATAACAAATGCTGGAGTGGCTATTGGGAAAAAAGAACCTTGTTGGTTGGAATGAAGAATGGTACATCCACTGTGAAAATTTGTGTGGAGAGTGATCAACTATGATTATTAGTCCCATTAAACCTAGCTCTTCTCCTTCTGGGTATTTTTCTACACAAACTGAAAACATCATATGAATGTGATTTATGTGCATCCATGTTTACCGCAGCACAATTTATCATAGCCAAATCCTGGAAATAAGCCAAATGCCCATTAACAAAGGAATGGGTTATGAAGATGTGGTATTTTTATACGACGGAGCATTAATCAGCTCTAGAAACATAAACTTGAGGCTTTTATAGGTAAATGGAAGAAACTAGAAACTATACTTATAAGTGAAATAAGTCAGACCTACATGTGTCAACAGTGTATTGTCTCCCTTGTGTAACAACCTGAAAGAATAAATAAAATCTGATAGGTACAATAGATATAGTAAAAGGGAAAGAAACTGAACATAAGGAATAAACAAGTTAGATGAGGGAAACAGAAAACATAGGAAAAACATGAAGGGGAAAAATCATGAAAGTACATACATAGGATAGCTAAGATGATTCTACTAATTTGGATCAGTTTTTTGAAGATAGTTAATGCTTAAAAGTATGACTTTCATTAATTACTAATGTCTTATGCATTATCTTTATGCTTTCTTTAAAATAAGATTCAAGTGGGGCTTGAGAGTTAGCGCAAGGTTGTTTAAGCACCTCCTCGGGCAAACCCAGTCAGGAGCAGGGGACTGTGGTTCGATCCTCAGCTCCCCATGCCTTACTAGACATGCCCTTAAGGCAGCCTGAGCCTGCCAGAAAAATAAAAAATAAAATAAAATAAATTTCAAGTAAATTCAAGGTTTGTAGAAAGGAAGAGTTAATGTGTGAACTATTTCATCAATCTTACATCATAACTATGTCTGATATACTTAGCAACAAATTTGATAACAATATGCAATATAACAACAATTGTTAATTTCCTGCTCTTGTTTTTAAATTCTGTATCGCTTATATTCTTTTACTGTTTTATGGTGCTTTGCATATACATAATGATGTAACTAATTGTTATTTTGGCTTCCTTGGTCTATATATTCCCATATAGACAGATTAGGATGTAAGTAAGTTAAAGGGAATCTAGCTGAAGAGGTAAACTTGGTAGGTACTCCTACTGGAAATGACTGTGATGGAACAAGATACTGACCAAACATTTGTTGCACAATTATTAATCAGACATTTTAATTGGTACATTGATGAGTTGGAGGCTATGGGACAACCAGACTTGTGAAACCAGCAAAATATATCAGAGAGCACTGATCTTGTATTAAACTTTCTTTCCACTGAGATATGCTAGCTAACTGTCACAACTTCAAGGAAGACAGGTTTGTTTGGCTTATGGTTTCAAAGGATTCAGTTCATGTTTACCTGGATGTAAGGCAGAAACATGGTAAAAGGGCATGGTAGACCAAAGTTATTTAGTTTGTAATGACAACAAAAGCAAATCCAAAGAAGAGTGCCTCAAAGGATAGGGCAAGAGACCAGACACACACTCTTAAGGCCAGGCCTTCATCACCACCCAGAAATACATTCCACCAGTTCCCCAAGCAAATCTCAAAATGAGTCATGGTGACACTACCCTAACAGGCATACCCCAAACTTCATGCTCAAACATATCTCCTGAAACCATACTCAATCTTTAAATAAAGTTCACAGTTCTGCCTAATATAATACAGCTATTCCATGTACAACTAAAAACATGACATTTTTTTCCCATGAAAACTCAACAGTTTCAGCATAAGTTCAGGTATAAGTTAATTCCAATTTGTACTGGGTAAATGTTCCCATTCCAAAAGTGAAGCACATGGAGACAGAAAAGAATCAGCCAGTAGTGCTATGTCCATCTTCTGGGGCACACAAACTTGAGAAAGTCTAACTTCCAAAAAGGTTAGGAAGACAACCCTGATGCCCTTATCTATTACAGACCACACAGCTTTCTTCTTAAGCTAGCTCTATTCATGGACTATAACTTTCCTCCTAAATTCCCCCCTTTTGCACTCTTGAGCCTACAGTGGTTGAATTCTTAACTTCTGAGATGACCTCAAAGCATCTTTTTTTCTAATCCTTGTACAAAACACTGGTTTCTTCTTCTTCTTCTTCTTCTTCTTCTTCTTCTTCTTCTTCTTCTTCTTCTTCTTCTTCTTCTTCTTCTTCTTCTTCTTCTTCTTCTTCTTCTTCTTTTCTCTTCTTTTTTGTTTTTTATTTTAGGGAAGGATATTCAGGGTCTCACTATGTAGATTGGACTCACAGTGATTCTCCTGTTTACACCTTTCCAAGTTCTGGGATTACAGGCACACACCACCATGACCAGTCTCAGTCACTATCTCAGCACACCCTAGAGGCAGGGTCAGATCGAACCCCTGGCCCCTGTATTTGCTTGCAAGTACTTTAATCTGCTGAGCAATTTGGACAGCCCTGCATTTCTTCTTCTAATCCCTTTAGCACTCACTCCTCTTTTGGTCCTAATTTTACATGTGTTCTTTTTCTGAGACAACATTTACAACTTTCAAATTTTTATGTTCTGCCTTTTGCTTCCAATCTCACTATATAAATTAGGGTAAAATCAGCTAGTCATACCCAAGGCACAACCTAAACTTTGAAATGTTTTAAAATTCCCTCTACCAGATAAATTAGTCCACTACTCATAATCTCAGTTTTTTTTTTTACAAACTCTCAGGATATGGTCAAAATGTGGACAAACTTTTTCTGTCATAGTATAACACACACAATCCTTAGTCCAAATGCTAATGGAGTTTTTGTTCTCAACTGAAACTTCTTGAACCTTGGCTTGATTTTTGCATTCCTAACAGCATTCTTGTCTTCTGAACTCTAAGTTCAAATCACCTGTCATACTCTGCTTACAACACTTTAGAATTTCTTTGGGCAACATCTCTAAATGTTTCCAAATTCCTTCCACAAACCAATTCCAAATGCTTCTAAACCACTTCATCATTTATAGTCACATCAATGATGCCACTTTTGTGGTTCCAATTTTCTGGACCAGTCAACTTTCTCATTATTGACACAATATCTGACACTCACAATTTAAGGGGGAGGGGTTTAACCCAGTTTACAGTTTTGGATGATTTAGTCCATTGTTACTTGGTTCCATGGCAGAAACATCAATGGCATATGGGCACAAAGGAGCACAGTTGCTTATCTCTAAGCAGACAGGAAGCAGAGCAGAGGAATTAGTGACAGAGGACAAACATCAAGTGACTAGAAAAAGACCTTAAGCCGAGGTCTCCATGACCCACTCAGAAACAGCTACAAATTTATTCCATTGGTCTTGAGGCAAATCACAAAGCCAATAAAATTGGCACACAACTCTGTAACAAAGTTAGATACCCAGGAATCACATTTTATTTTCATCAGAGTCTTTTTTATTTGCAAGATTCAACTTGTCTATTTGGATTTAGAGATAAGTTTATTCTCTGTGTAGTACTAAAGGTTCTATGGAGCCTCTCGGGAATGCAGTAATGGAGGAAAAGTATAGCAATTAATTCAAATGGTAGATGCAGGATCTCATAAGACTAATTTCCTAGAATTTAAGCTCCTTGTGATAAAAGCTCCTGCTAACAGAAAAAGAGCCAGAAAATATATTTTCTCATATACAAGAATTGGTAAAGAGTGGTACATAATGAAAGAAAACTCAAGATGCTATGTATGAGATAGGCCTGAGTTGTAAATTAAAAATGAAGTGAGAGGTTCCAGAGATGATAAATATTTTCTAATTTCTCAGATAGAAAATGAGGTATGATGGTAGAAAAGCAATGTCGGATCATTCACCTCTCATGTAGTCCACAAGGGGGCACCAAAAAGCACAATTTGCTTGATTGTTGCCATAAAAATCTACAGATGAGTATGGAAACAAATCTGTTTTCCTTTTGTATTCAAAGCATCTTCAAGTAGGTGTCATTTCTAGCCAGGATATTTTACAAAAGCTATTTTCTGTGTGTTCTTCTTTAATGCCTATAAATTAAGAGAAGGCATGATTGAGGAAGCAGAATAATGTTGAACAACCATTCAGCCCTTCATGAATCTGTTTTTTTACCTGTCAAGCAGGAAGCCTATTAACTTAAAAAAAGTCAGTGTATATTCCATGTATAAACATGTAAATGAATTCAAAGAAGTTATCCGCACATACCAAGTTGTCAATGAAAGTTTTTAGCAGAATTACCAAGATTATTATCATTACAATGGTGAGGACTGAACCCAGGACCTCATGAACGTTGTAAAAACTCTATCTCAATTGCATCCACAAGCCTTATTGTTTTGGATGGTCAGAATCTTGAGCTCTGACTCAGGGGAATATTTCCTGACTATAAAATCAGGTCTTTTATACTTAGTAAATTCCTAAATTTGCTCCAGTATAAATTTCTATTATCTTGTATTTCCAATCTTAATGTCTAGTATTACCATCAACTAACTGTCAGACATGCTTAAAACCTGTGGGTCATTCATCTCTGACTCTTCTCCATCTTTGGATAACTGGTTATCAGTTATCAACTGTTAACAAATTATGCCCTAGAAATACCTTTTAAACTTATCCATTTGTGATTTCCCATTCACTTTTCCTTTTAGTATACTACATATTGATACCAAAGTGTAGTAAAATGTATGGGTTCTTGATATGTGGCTAGGGTCACAGGTTGGCTCTACAACTTCTATACAGTAAAATATTTTTTTGCCGGGCATGGTGGCGCATGCCTGTAATCCCAGCACTCGGGAGGCTGAGGCAGGAGGATTGTTGTGAGTTCGAGACCAGCCTGAGCTACAAAGTGAGCTTAAGGCCAGCCTGAACTGCATAGTGAGACCCTGTCTCAAAAAGACAAAAAAAAAATATTTTTTGCTAGCTGCCTGTGTCTATTTTCTCACTTGTAGAAATATAAATAATATTAGTATACAAACTTACTGTAAGGATTTACTCAATTAAAATGTGTTCAAGTTTATATAACTGTGTGGCACAAAGAGAAACTGTCTCCCTCATAATCAATTAGATTGCTCAATATTAGTCTAGTCTTGCTCCCTTCTGCATCCCTAAGTTTTAATAGGCTTTCTCCTATCCGCTGTGGCCTAATTTTCAATCAATGAATGAATGTATTATAATGGGAATGAGGATGGTTAGAATCATATTCAGAACCAGAGATGTCTCTTACCAAAAGCTTTAACAGCAATAATGAAGGAGCCAGAAATAATATTTTTGCTCTACTGACCTCACAAATATTTAAGTCTACTGATATAAGTGGACACTTGAGAATTAAACTTTTGTAGCATTAACAGTTAAGCAAAATTGAAAACTAAAGAGAATTAGGGCACATGTAAAGTTCAGCTTTTTAATAAAGAAAGATTTCTGTTTCAAATGTTAGAATTGCTGCTGTAAATTCTGAGACCAAAAAGATGCACAGCTGCTATGAATAAGGTAAGAAGAAAAAAAAATACAAAAACATATCATCAAGAAGTCAACAAATAACAAGCATTTGAGGGACTGTTGGGAAATAAGAATCCTTCTCTACTGTCAGTGGAAGTGAAGAATGGCACACCTACTATGAAAATCAATGTGGAGTTTCCTTAAAAAGTTAGGATTGGAGGTTCCATTCAACCCAGCTATTCCTCTCCTGAGTATTTTTCAGAAGCACAGAAAACATAACACAGTAATTTATGTGCACCCATGTTCATAGTGGCACAATTTCTCATAGCTAAATCTTGGAAGCAACTCAAATGCTAATCAGCTGGGGAATGGATAATGAAGATATGGTCCTTTTACATAATGGAGTATTATTCAGCTATAAAAGAGAGGTTTTTTATATATATGAGGTTTTTACTGGTAAATGGATGCAACTAGAGACAATACTTTTAAGTGAAATATCAGACTTTTAAGTATACTGTTTCCTCAGTGTAAGAACCTGAAAGAGTAAATAAAACCTGAAGGGTCCAATAAATACTGTGAAAAGGAAATGAGCCTGTTGCAAAGGAAGGAATTACTGAGATGAGAATGACAAGAGAGGGAGTGGGGAATAGAGATAAATCTATATAAGCAGGATGGTTTGAATAATTGTACTGTGGATTTCTGCTGGGCTATGGAAAGGAGCAGTTAATGCTTAAATTTTTTTCATGTTTCTTTCTCTTCTTCATTTTTTTCCTATTTCTCCTTTCTTAATGTCTTATAAAGTTTTTTTTCTTTCTTTTTCCAATTTTGCCTGCATATATTTGGTACTTTGAACAACTAATCTGATACCAGTATGCAGCACAATAAACACTGTCAAATTCATTTTTTTTCAGTGAAGTCCTATATCATTTCTAAATTTTCTTTTATACTACTATTCTATATTCTCTTTAAAAAATAAAAAATAATAACTGTACAGTAACAAATTAGAATAGGTATGGCCTGAGCTGGTGGGATGTGAATCACTTAGGCAAGAAGCCATCAAAAATAAAAATTACCTATTTAAGGTAGTAATCATAATTTAACGTATACTGGATCTCCAAGCCATTTTTGTCTAGATGCCAGAATTTCTGATTCTTCCCTAAAGGAATAAGTATTAGAAAGGGATATAAAAAGGACAATTAAACACCATCTCCAGTTGGTCATTTCATAAATGCAAAATATATCAAAAAACATATTCTAGGGAATAGGATCACAAGAATTGGATAAAATTGTATAATTTGTATCATGTTCCTACATTTATTTTCTTACCCAAGTGCCATTTCCTATAATGCATTTCTAGTATGAAAGGGATGGTTCCACCATACAAAAGGAAGTGGCTCACTAAAAAGACACATTGTATCCTTTTACCAATTTTGGAAAGAAAAAAATAAAACATGGCTAGAGATGAAGTGAAAAGTTTAAGGAGTGAAGCAAAGCAGTTATTAGAATACACAACTAAAAAGAAAGAAAGGCATTCGAAATGGTAATACAGACTTAAGAAAGGATCTCATGGCTAAAAAAGATGGAGTATTTGAGCAATATAAATAATAATAATTCATATGCATCTACATAATGTTACAATAAAGGAGACAGCTTTCATATAATTCCCATTTCAGACATCACTATATTATAGCCTCAAGATCACATAATGTGGAAATGCAACACAACTGAATGTGGAAAATCACAACTGAAGTTTTTGTCCTCTGATTCAAACTATCATTCTTTCTTAGTCCATTTTAATAACCTAAATATGGAAAAGATCTTTTTGAAAAAAACAAGTTTAAAGATGGCAATTAAACACTTAAGATTCGGAACATTTAGTTCAATTGCACTGGGCACTGAACCCAAAAGGACCTCATATATTTAAGGCACATGCTGTATCAGTAACAACACCCCAAATTTTCTCCATTTTAAATATGAAGAAAGAAGCCTAAGATAGAGTAGCTTATGCTCAAATCATGCAGCTAGTGAATGACAAAGAGACTTGACCCTCAGAAGTTTGGAACTATAATATTCTTAAATGAAGTTATAGTGCTCCTTATGCTGGATGCTAGAGGGATCTCCATATATTACTTGAAGCTAATTCCACAAAACAGAATAAAAGGTTTCAGATACAAACTAATAAAGGAATATTGATCAGATCCTCCAATTTTTTCTCACTTCTACCAAACAGGCTCATACCTACCACAACAGATATTATTTGAAAACCCAATCTCAAATACCAGTCATGGCATATCAGCAGGCAGCTACTTTGGGAGAACCTGGAGGGCACTCCTACATCAGGTACTAATGTTTAGCTATGGTTTGTGAACTTAATTTCTTTATCCTAGCTTATTGCATATAAGATTGATTACTGCTTAAAATAAATCTATCTCTTTGATGGGATCTATGAAAAAATGGTTAGCTCTAGAAAGACGCAAATGTCTTAAAATTTTATATCATTATTCTAATCACCTTGGAGTATGCCAAATATTAAGATGCCTTATTCTGGAAAATATGAAAACCAAGCAATCATTGCACTAGAGATGCATAAAGATGATTGTCTCTTGAGTAGCCTTTCCACTCATTAATTGACCTACATAGCTCAGAAGCACCAAGTCAAGAGATCCTAGGAGAATCCTGGGCCATATTACTTTGTAGTATAACAAAAGAGCCCATTAATGCAATGACCAATTCAGTGCTATACATCACTTCTTGAATGAAGAAAGTATGTTATTATTCTTTTAGCACCAACCTGTATATATACTTATCAGAAATGGTTTTTAAAAGAAAACTAATAGTCAGATGACAAACTTCACTCTAAACATGAAGCAACTACATCATTATAATATAGCAAAAACTAAAGGAATGAGTAATCTGAAATAATGTAATTAAAATATGTGCTCAGCATCCTGGAGGCTTTTTTGAGAACAATACATATTTTTTAAGTTTGTATTTCAAGGAGATTGAGAAATAAAAGAAAACCAGAAATGACAGAAATAAAAGATCAGATATGATAAAGAAAAAGTGAAGCTAGACTGAGGAATTTAGATGGCTAGTTTGGCCAATAGAGAGTGGAGGTAAAAGAGTAATTGGGTAATTATCTACTAAAGTACAGTTGACATAATTGGAGAAAGAAGCAATGTTGTATTACCTATGGAATCTGGGGTCAATTTAAATTTCTGATGATACTAAAGGCTTTCCAAAGGGCCTATTAACTAACCAAAACCGTAGTAGATAATCTGATAATTTGTAGGAGGAGAATATAATAGCATTCAGAAAAAGAGTTCTTAGTCTCTATGATCAAGGAATCTTTAACCAGTTCAGGTGATAGCCCCTAGCAGACACAGGCCTTATTCAATAGTGATGTTAAAATTTGAAATACTGTTATACAAGTTTGTTTGTTTTTAATACATTAAGACCTGTATTTTATTTTTAATTTACTTAAGTGTATTGATATAATTTAGGTATATACACTCTCTCCACAAGAAATTTTTCTAAATACAAAATAGTAAAAAGAATTGAGAAGTCATACAAAATTTCACTAAACAAAGTAAAAGGAATTCAACAATGCTTGCTGTATTGCACAATGTTATCTTAAAATCAGTTTATGTTGCAATATATAAATGTCTAAAATTGTTTAAGTAACAAAACAACAAAGAAGTTATAAAAAAATGCATCACAGGGAATTTGTACCTCTACATGATGTTCACAGATTTGTCTTTTATTTCCCTTCCCATTACCTTCCCTCACTTCAACCTTTTTTCCCCTCCTTATTTACAAAGCTTTGTTTTCATTTTAGCCTTAATTTCTCTTTTCTTTTCACGTCTTTCCTTTCTCCTCACTCTTCTCCACTTTCTCTTTCCTTGTGAACAATTACTTCATAATGTTTATTTTACAATTTTGTTAGACTTTTCAATTCTCACATCATAGAAACAACACAATATTTACATATGTGTGTTCAGTTTACCTCACTTAAGAGTATGGTCTTAGTTCTATCCCTGGGCCTACAGTGCTAGCCCCGCCTTTGGGGCACACTGCAAGGGCAATTAAGACTGGGCATGGTGGTGCACACCTGTAATGCCAGCTCTTGGAAGGCTGTAAACAGACAGATCACTACGAGTCTAATTTGGTAGTTAGACCCTGAACACCCTATAGATCATCCCATAAAATACAAAAAAAGAGAGTATTGTCTTAGGGTCCATCCATTTAGCAACAAATATTTCAAATCTGCCCTTCTTTATAGCTACATAGTACTCCACTACATAAAAAACCCACCTTTTACATATATACTCAGTTGAGGCATATTTAGTCTGTTTCTAAGAGTTAAGTTATTATCAATTATGCTTCTGTTAACATGTGCATTTATACGTATCATTATGGTATGGTGCCTTTATTTCTTTCAAGAAAATATCAAGAGGGGGCCAGGGAGATGGCTCAGTGGAATAAGTGCTTCCCTGACAAGCACCAGTGCCTGAGTTCAATCCCCAGTTCTGCAAAAAAAAAAAAAAAAAAAAAAAAAAAAGAAGAAGAAGAAGAAGAAGAAGATGATGATGATGATACCAAGAATTGGAATAGTGAGGTCAAATGAGGCCTCTAGTCCTAATTTTCTTAAGGAACAAATACATTTATTTACACCATGGTTGTACCAGTCTACACTCCCACTTATAATAGAAAAGTATTCCCTTTGCCCACAGTCATGCTATTAGCATTTGTTATTGGTTAATTTTTATTTTAATAGCAATCTTTCTGGAGAGATGGAATCTCAGTGTTGTTTTAATTTGCATTTCTTGAATGAACACCGATGCTGAACATTTTTCATACATTTATTTGCTATTTCTTCTTCATTATCTGAGAACTGTGTATTCATCTCTGATACCCATACTCATTAAAAAAAAATCTCTATGGAAAATTGGAATCATTGGTCATTACCTTAATATGACAAAAGCCATCTGTGATAAACCAACAGCCAACATCATAATAAATGGACAAAAACTGAAAGCATTCACTCTAATATCAGCAAAAAGACAAGGATATCCACTATCACCACTCTTATTTAATATAATTATGGAAACATTAGCCAGAGGAATTAAACAAGAGAAAGAAATAAATGCATTAAGAATAAGAAAAGAAAACACTAGCTTATCATTATTGGCAGATTACATAATATTCTACAGAGAAGACCCAAGAAACTCCAACAAAACTTATAAGTATGTATAATAAGCAAATTCAATAGTGTAGCTGAATACAAAGTCACCACCCTAAAATCAATAGCATTTCTATACACAAATAAATTCATGGAGGGAAAAAATAGGGTAACAGTCCTTTCACAATCACATCATGAAAAGGAAATACCTATTAATCACTCTAACAAGGAAAGTAAGAGTGAGACCTCACTGGACCCTGAATCAACCCAGAGCGCAGGCCTGGCCTGAGAGTGTGACTGCCCCGGTCATCAGATCCTGAAGTGACCCAGAGTGCAGGCCCAGCATGGAACCCTTCAGCAGAACTCCCTGAAAAGAGGCTAGAGGCAAGACACACCCAGCTGATTCAGGAGCAGAACATCTTGCCAGTGTGACACAAAGGGTTCACCTGCAAGGCTGCAGCAGGAAGAAGTAGAGCACGACAGCCAGATCCAAGCCACACCCACCAGGAGGAGTCTGAACTTACTAGATCCAGATCTGATGCTAAGGTAATAACTCTATCTAAGCTCTACACCAAAGGTCAAAATCAGGTGTATAAAAAATGACGAAGAGAAGGAACAAAAAAGCAGTCTCAGGCCCCAAGTCCACCTAGTACAAATGCAGATGACACTACCACAGAGGAAATTGGAAATCATACACCTGAAATCTCTGAAATAACAGTGTTAGAAATAAAGAAACAACTGCAGAAAGGTATAGAAGTAATCAGATAAAAAATCATTTCTGAAATAAAAAATGTAGCAATAACTATAATCAAAGAAGTACTAAGTGCTTTTAAAGAATACACTGATAAAAAAAAAATACAGCAGAATATAGAAATGATGGAACCCCTGAATAAGCAATATAGGACACAAATAGAATGTTCAAACAGATTGAAAGTGATATACAAGACATTAAAATCTCAATCAGAAGCTGGCAAATCCATTTGAGTAAAAGTGAAAATAGAGACTCTGACCTTAAAGACACCATTGTAGCTACTGAAAAAGTAAGCAAAGATCTCTTAAGAACAACTAGGATGCAGGAAAAGATGATTCAACACCTGCAAGATGATGCAAAGATGAACAATGTGAGACTGATAGGCATCAAGAAGAAGGAAAGAACAATAAAAATGATATAAAAAGAATATAGGCTGAAGTCATAGCAGAAAACTTCCCAAACATGGGGCAACAATCTGACATTCAGGCAACCAAAGCATATAGAACTCCAAATAATATCAACCCAATTAAAACCACCCCCAGACATATAATAATCAAGATCCCAGAAATTCAGCACAGGAAGAGTATACTAAAAGCCACTAAAGAAAAGAAACAGATCACACTTAAAGGAAAACGCAGCAGAATAATGACAGATCTCTCTTCACAAATCATGGAGTCAAGAAGAGCATGGAGCAAAGTACTTCAACTCTTGCAAGAAAACAAATTCCAACCCAGACTGATACACCTTTCAAAACTCTCTTTGAACAGTAATGGAGAAGTAAAATACTTCCATGACAAACAACAACTAAAGAATTTCATGATGACAAAGACAAGCCTACACAGACTATTAAATGATGTTCTAGAGCAGGAGAAAAATGATCAGAACCCCATGAATGAGAATGGAAAGAACCCACCAAATAGGGCAAACAAACACAGGAGAATAAGAGGTATACAATAGTAGTCTTTCAGTTATTCTTTTCTATACAGCAACAAAATATTTCCGTCATCACACTCTACAAATGGACTTGTCTTGCACCTATGGGTCAAGATTCCATATGGGACTACA
>PVKA01035023.1:0-22983 GCA_004027165.1 Ctenomys sociabilis | reverse complement strand
ATGAGAGGCAAGATCTGCACTATTGGTGGTGGGACAGGATATTATGTCGGCTTTTAGTGCTATGGTCATCCACTAGGTAAATAATTATTGAATCTTTGATATAATTCAGCTACATAAATACCTGTAAATATAATATCATGTATGCACCTTGTATAATACCAAAACATTATGAAAACAGTTTGCAATGTATTATTTCATCCACTCTGTATGGTTATGGTGTTTTGAAACTGTCTGATTGACATTTGTATTTCAATAAAATAAAAATAAATGGAAAAAAAAAAGAACCCTAAGAATTCTAAACTACAAGGGCTGACCAAATCACTCAGTGGATTAAAGCACCTGCTCAGGCAGATGCAGGGCCCAGAGTTCGATCCCTTGGCCTGCTATGCAGACCCCACCCCTGGAGCGTGCTGAGATGGTGATTGAGACTGGGCATGGGGGCACACCTGCAATCCCAGCACCTGGGAGGCTGTAAACAGGAGGACCATTACAAGTCCAACTTATGCAGTGAGGTCCTGTAGACTCTGTAGATCCTGCCCTAATTGCAAAAAAAAAAAAAAAAAAAAAAAAGAATCTAAACTACAGAGTAGAGCACCTTCCTCCAAAACATTACACAGTAATCTTTGTTCTGCTTTGTTTAACATTT
This sequence comes from Ctenomys sociabilis, assembly GCA_004027165.1. Lineage (NCBI taxonomy): Eukaryota > Metazoa > Chordata > Mammalia > Rodentia > Ctenomyidae > Ctenomys > Ctenomys sociabilis. The sequence goes on along the minus strand of PVKA01035023.1, from coordinate 22,337 downwards.
TTATCTATAATTTATAGAAGTACATTTTTAGCAACTTTGTTGTTGAAAGAAATCTGAGAGACATAGTTAGGTGACAGATGGCAAAAAAAAAAAAAAAAAAAAAAAAAAAATCAGTACTAAATTCCAGTCAGGATCTGGAAGCAATGCCACAAAGAGCTTTCTAATACTTGGACTAAATAAGACTGTAGTTAGACTTTAAGATAAATTTTTTTTTCAATAAATATAATATCAAAGATATAATGTGACTTCTAGCCACACAGTCCTGTCTTATTAGCTTCTGGGCTGTGGGGTATATTGTTCTATAGCTTGCTGTCTCTATCTTTCTGAATCACTTACCAGTTCATTTCTCTGCACAGCCCATCTTGAAAGCAGAAGTCTTTCTTCTGTAATGACCTTAACTAAATGTAGTTTTAAAATATTTTGCTATTTTTATTTTAAATTATCTTGTCAAGATAGTGGAGTTATGCCTTTCAGGTCATAGGTGAGGGATAGATTCTAAAATGTTAACAAATAAAAGTAAAATATCTTATAGTGACATTGCCAATGAAAATTCTATACAAGATGCGACATTAAAGACCAGCCCACGATAATGTGCAGTTCCAACACAATTACTCCATTGTTGGAACAGCAATCATTGCTGCCTCTTCAGTTATGCCCCAGATGGAGAAGTTGGCATGCATTCAGGTGCCATATTGTAACAAAAAATACACATATTAAAACACTACATTCACACAGAGTGCAGACAGAAGCATATCCTGTGGGCCACTTGGTTTTTAGACCCCATTTATCCTTACTCTTGAGCAGACGCTGCTTGAATAGAAGGCTATTGGATTGGAACCAGTTATCTATCTATCTACTACCTACCTGTCTCAAACACATTTATAATGTCACTATAATGACAAGACAGTAGATTAGAAAAAGATGACAGCTCAACCAATTGATTTCTAAGCTTCTAATTCAGGAATTATGTGAAGATTATATTTTTAACATGCCAGAAAATGCTCTTTGTTCTCAATAAGAAATGAGGTAAATTTCCCCCAAAGCTAAGAGACAGGATTGTGAATGATAGATCAGAATCACTTCCCAAAATGCAAGAGGTCAGTGCAGTAAAAGTGAGGTTGAAACATACCTTGAATGTAGAGGTCATAGTATCCTGGAGAGTCGTGGAACAGACACTGAAGGGGGAGCAGCACAGAGGGCATCGAGCCCACTTGCTGTCTCCCACTCAGGCCCAGGACAGACTGAAGAATCACCTGTCTTCACACCCAACTCTGATTACTGGCATTAAGAACCCAGCAGTGTGTCTCGTTCCTCTATGGCAACCTTTTGCAGACAAGCTATGATTAGAAAACACACTTAACTCATTATGCTAAAAAATACATCAAATATTATGGGAAACTTTATACAATGAAAAATATGCCAAACATCAAACTTTTTGTCAAATTTGGCAATTAGTATCTTACATTGATGAATATAAAGAAACATATACTTTCCTATAGCATTCATAGAAACAAAATTATTACAGGCAGCTTTGTAGATCACTTAGTAGGATTTTTTTTTTTTTGCTTTATAGTATATAGACTTATCTAACCCAGCAATTCCACCTCTTTATATTAAAGAGAATTCTCACACCTCTAGGAAAAAAAATCCTTATATCTCTGAGCATGAAACAATGCAGAAAAAAATTGAATTGTGTAATTGTAATTATTGTAACAGAAAAGAGGGAGAGAAGATGAATTAAATGTCTATCAACAGGGTAATAGTTAGAAAAACTGGTACATCACTGTCATGTGTACTATTTCGCTGGGGTTGCTATAAAGAAGTGCCAAAGACTGAGTTGCGTAGACAGAACTATATTCTGTAGTGCTGGAAGTGCAAGTAGGGCTCATTTCTTGGAGTCTGGCTGCTCTCCTTGCCTTGTTTGGTGAATGTCATATCCCTGTGTCTTTACCTAGGAGACCCTCTCTTTCTGTCTCTGTCCCTAATTTCTCTTCTACAAAGGACTCAAGCTGTAACAGGTTAGAGCTCACCCACATGATTTCATTTAAAATATCTCTTTAAATTCTTATTTTTAAGTACATTCACATTCTGAAATAGTAGGGTTTAGACCTTCAACATATGAATTTTTTAAATATATTAGTACAGAGTCTACAGGGTCTTGAGGGTCTCACTACATTGATTGGACTCATACTGTTCCTCCTGTTCTCAGCCTCCCAAGCACTGGGATTACAGGTGCGAGACACCACACACAATCTATACCGCCACCTCAGCATGCTCTGGGGATGGGGCCAGCACAGCATTGAGCCGTATTGAACAGTATTGAACCCTGGCCACTGCACTCTGCCTAAGCAAGAGTTTTAGTCCACTGAGCTATCTGGCTAGCCCATGAATTTCTAAGATATTCTATCCATGTCCCAATATGCTGGTAAACTACAATCAAAAATGAAGAGGCTATATGTGTAGACATAGAAAATTCTTGAAGATACAAAGTGAAGTTTAAAGTACAAATTAATCTCATTTACTTTTTTTTTTTTTTTTTTTTTTTTTTTTTGGTGGTACCAGGGATCAAGCTCAGGACCTTGTGCTTGCCAGGCAAGCACTTATTCCACTGAGCTATCTCCCAGCCCTCATTTACTTTATAAATTTAAAGTAAATTTTTTATTTGTTTATGAGATTTTAGAAATGGTTTCTTGTGTGGAAGCTGTGTTATGGTTTTAATATGATTTTCTCCTCTAAGACTAACATTGGTGTTTAACCTCCACTATAAGCTATTAATATCCTTTACATGGAAACTCAATCTGACTTTGGTATTTGGAGATATGGCTAGGTAGAGTTGTGGGATACAGTTCCCATGATTGAATCCAGGTGGTTTTATAAGAAGATACAGACTAAGAGTTTCACATACACATGCATTTACCCTACCTCTCAGCATGTGATGCCCTGTGCCCTTTCAAGACTCTACAGGAAGAAGGTAGCACTGCGTGTGACCCTAAACCTGGGGCCACAGCTGTAAATCAGAATGACCCTCTGTGTTTATAATATATACATTCTGTAGCATTGTACTATTAGCAACAGAAAACACAAATATATTGGAATATGAGAGATGATCAAGAAGTGCTTTATTTTGTATGTGTCATTTGAATTTTTACAAGAATACATGCCTGAATTATTTGCTAACTCCCTTCCAAACACATTCCAGAATGAAAGCAGATTAATACATGCTCACTGCAAAATTAAACTCAGAAACGTACACGGTGAAGAAGGAAAGTCCTTCCCTTCCACCTTTATTCAATAACCCTCATGAATGATTTCCTTCATGTACACACATGGACATAGACATGGTTGGGAGTTTATGTACTTTATGTTCAAACTGGGAAAATTTCATAAGTGGGTAAAAGCACTAGTAAAAATTACAAAGCACATATAACAGAACTATTCTGTCAAACCTAGAAAACAGGTCACTCCTTATAAATGCTTTTCTTCTTGCACAAATGAGAGATAACTCACACTGTAAGGACCTACTTTTCATTAGCTTTCCCTTGTAAACATTTTTCTTTAGCAGAACAGGTAGGTCCACCTCACCTACCCATTTCCAATGACTACATAATATTTCATGGTGTAGATGTACTGCAAGTAATCTATTCTTGATAAGTGACCTTTAAAAAGCATTTTAAGCTAGTTCTTTTGTTTTCATTAAGTTGATATGTGTACATGGTAGAACTAAGAAAAAAATTAAATGACATGGAAGGTTCTAAAAGAGAAATCCCAGCAGTCGGCTTGAGTGCGCCGGGGGAGGAGGAGGTCTTCTCAGCCAGGCTGCGCCACTACCCCCTGGCCGCTGCTCTGCAAGCCGTACCACCCACATGCCCACCATGACCAAGAGCGAGAAGTTGTCTCTGAATGTGAGCTTGGCCGTGTGGAAGCTCCTTTTGTATAATTCGACCACCCAAGAGTTCCTGGGGTGCACTGCCAAGAGCTGGGGTCTATGAAGTACCATATTCTTAGTCAGCTGCTCCTATTCCAGGTTATGCCTCAGTAAGGAATCATTGGATTAAAGCCTAAAGGATCACCAAAGATAGAATGTATTTCAAGAGATGAATATTCACTAATTCTAATGATGGAGTCATAGACATAAAGTATTTTCCATGTTATGGAAAAAAACTGCATGTGGGCTATCTCCAGCCACTGGTTGCTGTCTAGATCTCCTTTGAATCTGACAGCACCAAGAAAGAAGCACAGTAGAGTGCAGAATCAAGGGATCAAAGAACCTAAGAAATGAGGATGATCGTGACAAGTTCTCTGGGAGAGTTGCCTTCAAAATCACAGCATGCGCATAGCCTTGAGTAGGATGTCTCCTTCGAATAAATGTGTTTTCTGTCTTCATTGTGTGCCTGCTGGACCTGCCAATCTAGAATTCTGAGACCACCTCGGGAAGGTGGCACTGCCCAGCCCAGGGCACAGTGTAACGTGCTTCCAGATCACAGTATTGCGGGTCCTCTGAAATAACTGCCTGCTGCTCTGCTGCCCTTTGAACCACTGCCCAGTCGTCACATAGGGACCGGTGAACACCTGATTCTGAGTGTCTTATTTAATGTGGTTTAATTGCCAAGTGCCTAAAGTGCAATGCAAATATTATGGATTTAACACTGGTTAACTCAATTTTGATGCCAACAAAGTCTTAGGCGTTAAATAGTACCTGGCCAACATTAAGAGATTGGCTGCAAGAAGTGGGGTGGAGAAGCTCTGTAGGTGAAGAAGTGAACAGAATAAAAGTGGATCTGAAAGTGTTAAAAAATAAATAAACAAAAAATAAAAGAAATCCAATTTTCATTGCCTGAAGTTAATTTCATAACTTACAACAATATTTACATTTATTTCTGGACGAAAACATGCAATGTCTACAGGAAAGATGAGAAATATACATTTACACTATCTCCCACAAATTCTCCCTGTCTCCAAAACCTCATTACATGGGAAAATTAAAGTGATTAGAGTCCCACTGGTACACGAGTGATTACAGACTCCCAGAGCTATCTGCAATTAAAATGTTTTCATGCAAAATAATTTCTAACTGACAGCAAAATGAAAGACAAAAGTAGAATTTTTGGACAGGGAGATGTCCAGTAAAGAGCCTCCCTCTGTTTTCTCCAGGGCTATTTTTTTTTGTTTCTTTTTTTTTTTTTTTTTTTTTTTTTTTTTTTTTTTTTTTTTTTTTTTTTTTTTTTTTTTTTTGTCTCTTGCTTTCATTTATCACCTTTGTTTTTGTTTTTTTTTTTTTTAAGAAACTTTTACTTGAGAGACAGTATGGCAGTAATTGGTATGACATGACAAGCAGTATGTGTTTAGAAGACCAGAATGACAGGTATTCCAAACATGACCTTACCATTACACATTGTCATCTTCAGGGCAGTTGCTTAGTTCAACTATTAGCTATTACCTTGTATAGTTAGTCAGGGTGAGAATCCTACCAATTAACTGCTAGTTTAAAAAACCTGCTGAAGATTCTCAGGATCATTGTCTTAACCATCTTGTGCACATAAATGTATTTGAATGTTTATTTGTTTCTTTTTTATTGAACAACAAGTAGCAATGAGACAGTTTTAAATCAAATTAGTAGGACAGATTCAACAATTAATATATTGCACATTGTTTTCATAGTGGCTTTGTGTTGTACAAGGTGCATACATGATACTCTATGTACAAATACTATTAGAGCAGATGTCTCTGATCAATGAACTAAGAGACTGTAGCGGTATGCCTAACATTTTTAAAGCTGAATTATAAGCACTCGGGGGGCTGAGACAGGAGGACTGTTGTGAGTTCGAGACCAGCCTGAGCTACAAAATGAGCTTAAGGCCAGCCTGAACTGCACAGTGAGACCCTGTCTCAAAAAGACCAAAAAAAAAAAAAAAAAAAAAAAAAAAAAAAAAAAAAAAAAAAAAAAAAAAAAAAAAAAAAAAAAAAAAAACCCTGAATTATATTTCAGTTTCAATAATTAATACTTTTTGCATTGTTATCTTCCTAGTGGTATCCATTGTATAAGAAGCAGACAGGATATCCTATCCAAACACTATTAGTGTATATATTTCTTTTCATAGAATTACACCAAAGTACTACATATTTATCCTAACTGTACTCTTTATGCAAACATAGAATGGTTCTTCCTTTGTATCCCCTTTTTTTTTTGTTTAATGTTGTCAAAGATGGGTGTTCTATTGTCATTCAATTATTATAGGTGCTTGAATTCACTGAAACAATCCAAAATAGTCCAGCAGTCCACAATAATAGCGGGTTATATGAACAAGTTGTTGACTAGAGACATTTACAGCTCTGCTTACTATTAAGGTCTTAATTTATATACCTCATTTTTATACTTTTCTGCTTTTAACAAAAAATGTAAAATCTATCTGATGAGGACACGCAAGTTTATGCTGTAAGCATGTACCTCACTCTGTAGCTCCTTTGTCAGTGTCGGTCATGTGGATGTGTCATGGCCATTGCTTGACCAGTTTGCTCTCTGTGAAATCCTAAGAGAAGTTTTCTCTCCATGTGACTCTCCTTAGGCACACCATGGATCATGGATCACATTCCTCTGGTCCTATAATCTCCTTGATCAGAAAATTTGGGGCACAACTGAGTTCCATGATGTTACAGTACAGATTCTCCTATGTCCTGAGTCTTCACTGAACTTGAAAGGCTAGGGCCAAAATGTTGGCTGACCTTGCAGGCCTTCCATTTTGCCAATTTTTGATAGGCAAACTTAGGCTGTTAACCATCCAGAAGAGAAGCTGATTACTACCTTGTAACATATGCAGTACAGTTTGCCCTATCTGACTAAATTCTTTTTAGTTGTAGTTTTACCTTTCTACTTGTATTTCTTCTTTTGATTTCTTATACTAGGGAGACTATATGATATTGTACATGTGTGTCTGGTTTATTTCACTTATTGGTACATGATCAAGTGACATCCACTTAAATATAAATGTTCCAAATTTACCATTCTTTATAGCTGAGTAATATTCCATTGTATATAAATACCAAATCTTTTTCAACCATTCCTCATGGGAGAGGCATCTTGGTTGTTTCCAAGATTTTGCTATCACAAATTGTGCTGCTATAAACATAGGTACACATATATCACTATGATATGATGTTTTCAGTTCCTATGGGAAAATTCCCTGTAGGGAGACAGCCAGCTTGAATGGGATTTCAAATCCTATTCCTTTGGGGAATCTCTACACTCGTCTCCACAATGGTTGTTCCAGTCTACATTCCCACCAGCAGTGGAGAAGGGTTCCCTTTTCCAAACATCCTCTCCAACATTTGTTGTTGGCTGCTTTCTTTATGAGAGCCATTTTTTCTGGAATGAGATGGCATCTCAGTGTTGTTTTACTTTCCATTTTGTGGATGACTAGTGATGTGGAGCATTTTTTCATATATGTATTTGCTTCTTTAATTTCATCCTCTGAGAAGTGTGTATTCATCTCAGATGCCCATTTCTGGATTGGGTCTTTAATTTGAAGGCACTAATATATCTTAGTACTTTATAAATTCTAGAGAGCACACCTTTATCTGAGTGCTTATTAGTTAAGATTTTTTGAAAATTTGTGGATTGTCTTTTCACTCTGTTGACAATTTCTTTCGACATGCAAAAAATTCTCAAGAAGAGTTGATCCTAGTTGTTAATTCTACTAAGTGTTTCCCGTGCAAATATATGTTTGTTCATGAACTCTATGCCTAGCCCTATATTTTCAAGAGTTCCTCCTATTTTCTCTTCCAGGAGATTGAGTGTTTCTGTTTTAATGTTTAGATCTTTAATCTATTTTGACTTTAGCTTAGTGCATGGTGATAGAGCTGGGTCAAGTTTTAGTTTTTGGCATGTAGAAAGCCAGTTTTTCCAGCACCATTTGTTAAAGAGGCTATCTTTCTTCCAGTAGCTTGTTTGGCCCCTTTGTTGAAGATCAGGTGGCTGAGTATGTTCGTATGGGCCTCTGCATCTTCTAATTTATTCCACTGATCCTCAGGTCTATTGCCAATACCATATTGATTTTATCACAGTAACTTTGTAGTATAATTTCAAGTCAGGAATTGTGATGCCTCATGCTTTCTCTTTGTTGGCCAGGACTGCCTTTGCTATTCTAGGTCTTTTCTGGTTCCAAATCAATTTTAGGAATGATTTCTCTAGGTCAGGGAGGTATGTTGGTGGCAGTTTGATAGGGATTGCATTAAATCTATACAACAATTTTGGGAGTATGGCCATCTTCACGATGTTGGTTCTTCCTGTTCAGGAGCAGGGAATATCATTCCATTTTCTGAAATCCTCTACGATCTCTTTTCTTAGGGTACTGTAATTTTCCATGAAAAGATCTTTAAGTTCTTTGGTTAAGTGAATTCCAAGCTATTTCGTTTTCCATGGCGCTATTGCAAAAGGTACTGCGTCTATACTTTTCCTTTCAGTGTGTTTGTTATCTGTGTAGAGGAGTGCTATTGACTTTTGAGTACTGACTTTGTGTCCTGCTATGCTACTGAATTTGTGTATCAATTCTAGTAGCTTCCTGATGGAGTCTTCCAAGTAAAGTATCATGTTATCTACAAATAGTTATAATTTAACTTCCTCTTTACCAATTCTTATTCCTTTTATTTCTCCCTTTTTTTAACGCCTATAGCTAATGATTCCAAAACTATAATAGAAGGGGTGATAGAGGACATCCTTGTCTTGAACCAGATCTAAGAGTAAAAGATTTCAGTTTTTCCCCATTTAGAATTATATTAGCCATTGGGTTTTCATAGATGGCTTTTATTAAATTGAGGTAGAGGCCTTCTATTCCAATTTCCTGTAGAACTTTGAACATGAATGAGTATTGGACTTTGTCAAAAGCTTTCTCTGCATCAATTGAGATGATCATGTGATTTTTAGATTTCAGTCTATTAATATAGTGTATTACATTTATAGATTTTCAAATATTGAACCATCCTTACATCCCTGGGATGAATCCTACCTGGTCATGGTGTATGATATTCTTGATGATTTGCTGTATTCTCTTTGCTAGGATTTAATTGAGGATTTTTGTATCTATGGTCATGAGGGACATTGGCCTATAGTTCTCTGTTTTAGTTGTCTTTCCCTGGTTTTGGAATCAGTATAATACTGTGTCCAGAAATGATTTTGGGAGGACTGCTTCTTTCTCAATTTCATTGAAAAATTTGGGGTGTGTAGGGGTAATGTCTTCTATAAATTTCTTGTAGAACTCAGCTGTGGATCCATCAGGACCTGGAGTTTTCTTTGTTAGCAGGATTTTTATTACATTTCCTATTTTGTTGTCTGTTACAGGCTTATTGAGAGTTGCTCTATCTTCTTGATTCAGTTTTGGTAATTTGTATCTTTAGAGAAATCTGTCCATTTGTTCTGTGTCTTCTATTTTTGAGTGTAAGGATTGTTGAAGTAACTATTGATAATATTCTGAATTTCTACTGGGTCTGTGATGATTTTACCTTTTTCATTCTTTATTGCTTGTTTTTGCATTTTTTTCTTTTCTTGATGAGGTTAGCAAGTGGCTTATTGATTTTCTTTAGTCTTTCAAAGAATTAGCTTTTTAACTCATTGATTCTTTGAACTGTTTTCTTCATCTCAATTGAATTAACTTCTGCTCTAATATTTATGATTTCTTTCTGTCTTTGGGCTCTGGGTTTAGTCTGTTCTTCCTTTTCTAGATGTCAGAGGTGCAACATTAGGGTGTTTGTTTGTTCCCGTTCTGTTTTCCTAATGTGCGAATTCATACCTATGAATTTTCCTCTAAGAACTGCTTTCATCACATTCCATTTCTGATAAGTTGTGGTGGGATATTCTTTGAATTGTAGATATTGTTGAATGTCTTGTTTAATTTCATCTGTGACCCATTGATTACTGAGTAGGGTGTTGTTTAATTTCCATGTAGTTAGCACTTTTTTCTGGTTTCTTTTGTCATTTATTTCCAGTTACATTGCACTGTGGTCGGAAAATATACATGGGATAATTTCTGTTTTCTTGCATGTACCTAAGCATGACCTACGGACTAATATGTGGTCTATTTTAGAAAATGACCTGTGTGCAGCTATAAAATATGTGTACTGAGCTGTGTTTGGTAGAACACTCTGTATATGTCCACTAGGTCCATTTGTTTCAAGCTCTGGTTAAGTTCTGTTACTTTGCTAATTTTTGTCTGGTTGACCTATCTTTTTGAGATAAGGGGGTGTTAAGTTCTCCTGCTAAGACTGTGGTCTTGAATATTTGATTTTTCATGTTAATTAAGATTTGTCTTATATAGTTGGATGCTCCTGTGTTTTGTGCATAGATATTTAAAAGTGTTACTTCTTCCTCTTGAATTTTTAATGGCCTTCTTTATTTCATTTCATCATTCTTTTTTTGACATTGAGACTGTCTGAGAACACAGTTACTACTCCTGCTTCTTTCTGAGGTGCCGGGGTATGTAGTATTGTTTTCCATCCTCTGATTTTAAGCCTATGAATATCTTTTTGAGTGAAGTGTGTTTCTTGCATACAGCGTAATGTTGGGTTTTGTTTCCTAATCTACTGTGCTAGTCTAGTTCTCTTAATTGGTGAATTGAGTCTATTCACATTGATGGATATAATTGAAGTGTGTTGACTTATGATTGTCATGTTATTTACCTGCTGTTGTTTACTCCTTTTTGTCGTGTTTAATTGTTTGCTCTATTTAGTGGGTTCCTCCTGTTCTCATTAGTGGAATTCTGGTCATTTTGGTCCCTCTCTAGAAAATCTTTCAGTAGTCTCTGTAGGGATGGTTTTACCAACATGAAATTCTTTAGTTGTTCTTTGTCATGGAAGTATTTCACTTCTCCATGAAACCTGAAAGAGAGTTTTGCAGGATATAGTAGTAGTCTGGGCTGGAATTTATTTTCATAAAGGATTTGAAGAGCTCTGTTCCATGCTCCTCTTGCCTTAATGGTTTGTGTAGGAAGTCGGCTGCAATTCTGATGGGTTTTCCTTTGAATGTGATCGCTTCTTTTCTCTAGCAACTTTCAGTATATTATTCTTGTGTTGGATATCTGGGATCTTGACTATTATATGTCTCAGTATGTTTTTAGTTGGGTTGAAGTTATTTGGTATTCTGTATGCTTCAGTTACTGAATGTTGGTTTGTTCCTTGATATTTGGGCAGTTGTCTGCTATTACTTCTCCCCATATTCTTTTTATATCATTTGTATTGACTCCTTAATTCTCATTGATGCCAAATAATCTCACATTGTTCATCTTGGCATTGTCTTCCAGGTGATGGATTATTTTTTTCCTGCATCCTTGTTGTTTTTCAGAGATCTTTTCTCACCTTTTCTCTAGCACCACTAGTGTCTTTAAGGTCTGAAACTCTGTCTTCACTTTCATTCTGTTTTGTAGACTCGTGATTGAGATTTTAAGTTCTTCTATAGCTCTTTGACTCTGTTTCATGCAATCTATTTCTTTCCTGTATTACTCATTCCAGGAATCTGTCATATTTCTTATCTCCTCTAATTTTTTTTAATCAATGTCTTCTTTAGAGGTAGCCACTAATTATTTTACTGCAGAGTTTTTTTCCAAATTGGGTTTCCTCTATATATTTCCGGAATTGATTCTCTACTTCAGATGCTATGATTTCAAAGATTTCTTTTCTTATTTCAGAAATTATTTCTAAAAAAAGAAATTATTTCTGCTCTGAGTTCCTCTTTACCTTTCTGCTGTTGTTTCTTTGCTTCTGATGCTGTTAATTCATACATTTCAGCTGGGATAGTGTTCTTTGCACTTGTTCTGCATGGACATTGGTTTTCCCCCTTACATTTCTGGATTCAATTCATTACTTCAGATGCTATGTACTCAAAAGTTTCTTTTTTTATTTCAGGCATTAATTCTTGCCTGAGATTTTTTCTATAGATTTTTGGTATTGTTTCTTTGCTTCCACCTCTTAATTCATTCATTTCAGCTGAGCTAGTGTCCTCTGCACTTATTGGTGGACTCGGAGATCTGAGACTGCATTTTGTTCCTTGTCTGTCATTTTGGATAGCACTGACCTCTGACCTTTTGTGCAGTTACAATCTTAGTGTGTAATGAGATTAGGGTGCCAGTCTAATAAGTTTGAGATTATCCAGGTATGCCCAGCCTGGATCTAGCTGTTGTGTTCAGTTCCTTTTTGCTGAAGTCCTTCTAGTATAACTGTGAGTTTGTGGTTCCTCTCCATTGTGTCCCCGGCCCAGGGAGCACCAGGGAGTGCAGAAGCTCTCCCACATACTCACTGGGCTGTGCTGTGTCTGATCAGGTCCAGAAGAGTCACAAAACTTCTCACTCGCTTAGCGGGCTTTGGGGCAGGGCCTCCAGGGAGTTGCAGAGTGGGATGGGCTGGGCTTAATTTTCATTTATTTATTTATTTATTTTTATTATCTTTTGGTGAACCAGGAATTGAACTCAGGCCCTTGCACTTGCTAGGCAACTGCTTACTCTACTAAGAAATATTCCATGCCTTCTAGGGCCACTTCTTATTCTTTACCAAGGTGATGAACTTTTCCTACTTACCTAAAATCACATTCCCGCTTAGTATAAGAAGCAAAAAGCAGAAATACAAATGGAAACGTACAACAACAACTCAAATCAGTTGAGTCCGATAAGCCAAAGTGAATGGCATATGCTGCAAGATACTAATCAGCTTTTCTTCTGGATGGTTAACAACCTAAATTCACAGATCAAAGTTGGAGAAATAAAAGAGCCACAAAGCCAGCCAACATTTTGGCCCTAGCCTTTCAAGGTCAGCGAAGACTCAGGACATAGGAGAACCTGTACTGCAACATCATGAAACTCAGTTGAGCTCCAGATTTTCTGAAGCCACAGAGGAAAGAGATCGAAGTTCTATAGTGTGCCTGGGGAGAGTCACATGAAGAGAAAACTTTCTCTCAGGCTCTCACAGAAAGCAAACTGGTCAAGCATTGGCCGTGACTCATCCACATGGATGACACAGACAAAGGATCTACAGTATAAGGTACAGGATTACAAGATAAACCCTGAGGGGACTTCACTGGCCTCATAAGAAACATAAAGTACATGTGTTGGTATATAAGTCTTGCTCTATGTAGGTCTTAACCATCCATCAGAAAAGTATAAAAATGAAGCATACATCGCAGGGCCATAATATTAAATTGAGCTGTAAATGGCTATGGTCGACAACTTCTTTGGATAACTCACCATTGTTGTGGAATGCTGGACTGTGTAGAACTATGTTATTGAGTTCAAGCACCTAAGTTAGTTGAATGACAATGGAGTGCCCATCTTTGACAGGTGTAGACAAAGGAAAGGGTATAGAATGGAAGAATCATGATGTGTGTGTATGGACAGTACAGTTGGGATAGATAACGCTGTGCTTCTACATAATTCTATGAGAAGTAAGATTTGCACTAATGGTGGTTGGACAGGATATTATGTCAGCTTCTAATACTATGGACAACCACTAGGAAAATATCAAGGTAGAAAGTATTAATTATTGAATCTTTGATGTAATCAGGTATAAAAAGTAAGATATGCAAACAGCTACACTCTATTTACTGATAAGAGACATACGTATAATAATGTCTGTAAGTATAATATCATGTATGCACCTTCTATGATACCAAAGCATTATGAAAACAGTTTGCAATGCATTAATTTATCAAATCCATCTTGTCAAGGTATCTTAAAACTATCTCACTGATATTTGTACTTCAATAAAACAAAAAATTTAAAAAATAAATAATAAATAATAAAATAAAATCACATTCCCTTCAAATGCAAGGCCACCCTTTCTGAAGTGTTTCTTTCAGCCTGAATGGACTAGACATTGTGTGCATTGTTTTCATGTATCAACTGAAGAGTACCTTTCCCAATATTTATCAGCTTATGTTTTTGTAAAGTATGAGGGAAGGGAAAGGACACTCTTCACTTGCCACACCAGTGCACACCTAGCGATATTAACCTGCTTCACTGATCCCATTGTACTGATGCAGAAGTCTGAAAACCCTACTGATATTTCTTCTTTCCCAGAGTTTGGTCCTGCCTAATAGAAAACTTCCTTATCAGGGAAGAAGGATGATTCAGCTCCGCACCTGTCACGGTAATTGGATTTACAAATGAATGATTGCATTACGGGAATTATAAATCTTTTCATTATCTTGATTTAATCTTTTTTATTAACAATAGAAATCTTGGTCACAGGAGTCAACTAGGAATACAATGTCATTTGCTAATTAAAAACTACATTGAAACAACAAGGTTTTGACCCAGTGAAATGTATACATCTCCCAACACAATGGAATGACAGTCTTGTTTATTCATTTCTATGGAAGAAAAAGATGTGGGAAGGAAAGAAGAGAGGGAGGGAGGGAAGGAGGGAGGAAGGAAGGAAGATAAGAAAGAAAGGAGGGAGGGAGAAATGAAGGGGAAAAAGGAAAGGAAGTGAGGAGGAGAGGAAGGAAGAAGGACAGAAAAGGAATAGTTTGATTTGGCAGATTTCTTGGCATACACCTCACTTCATCTAGCTTTTTCTTTAATGGATGGTAATATAATATCCTAGGTATTTTATGACTTAGCAAGCAAAAGTTCTAGATAATAGGTATAGCTTATAAATATCACCTTAGTGTTTGATTGTTAATGGGGTGTAGACTATCCTGATTCTTTGATTCCTGTGTCTCTGCACTGATGAACCAGTTCATGCATACAAAACTCATACAGAGTTTTGTTAATAGGACACAAAATATTTGGACTGGACTGAGAGTTGCCTTTCTTAGAAAAATGTAAGCAAACCACAAATTCTGATCTGAAGCATGTGAACCCTGGACGTGGAAAAGAGCATTTAAAATCTGATATTTAGAAAATAGGGTCAAGGGCCAGGGAGACAGCTCAGTAGAATAAGCGCTTGGCTGGCAAGCACAAGGGCCTGAGTTCAATCCCCAGTTCTGTGAGAAGATAGAGATTTGAGGGAAAATTAGTCTGTGTATTTGTATAATAAGCTCCAACTTACTTCCTAGATGCCAAAACCTGAGGGATAAATATTATACCAAAATTGTAAATAAGTTCAGTGGAAACCAAATTTTAAATCTTGTAGGTATTCAATTTCTTCTTTGTACATCAATATTTTTTGAGTTCTTCCTACTACATGTAAGGCTTTATGCTGTCTACTATGGAGGTAGGAAGTTGGATAAGGCAGGAGATGTAACTCTAAAGGAAGCATGGAGAGAGCTCATGTTAACCAAAGAGAATGATTTGGGATAATTAGTGATGGGCAGGGGTTGTCAGAGTGATAGCTAAATATGACTTATCAAGCAAACACTCTAGGATAGAACTGTAATAGGTACAGCTCTTAAATATCATCTTTGAATTTGATTGTTAATGGAGAGTTTTCCAAGGTCTGGGCATGGAAGAGAAGAGAGACTAGCAAGGTTAATTTTAAAATCCATTCCCATGTCTGGATTACATTTGCTGGGTCCTGCCCAAAACTGACAATCTCTTGAGTCAATTAGTGCCGTCCATCTCTGTTGGCAGTAAGTGCCTCAAATGTCATAAATTAAAAGCTAAGTGACAATGTCTCATTAAAAGGATCTGACTCCCTGGCTGAATCACTTTAGTTTCCTAAAGTGACCTGTTTCCATCTCAAGGTCTTTTCAGACAGATAAGATAAATGCATTTTAATATGTCTAGGCTGGAAATCATTTGACAAAATTATTCTGTGAAATTCCTGGAACCACAGACTAATAGACTTAAATATTTTACTGCTGTCAAGTTGGAAGGCTTTGAGAACATTGAGTTTGAGCTAGAACATTAAGTTTAAGCGTTTCAATCTAAACCATTGGATAGGAACTGATTGGTAGGGACGGTGCAATGGAAATGAAAATACAGCTACAGAGATTCTTAACTTTCTTTATTGTATTTTGATGCATCAGCATATGCCCTTATCCTTGGCTACAAGACAACCAATATAAGTGATCAAAACCTTTTTGTGTGTCCTTGTCCTTATCAACCTTTATGTATTGACCCTGACATGTGTGGAAACCCCAAGAACACCAGAATGAGTAAGGTTGTAGTTATTTGGGGATGACTGCCAGTTGCACACTAGCTGCTTTACATGATTTTCTTTAGGGCATATGAAATCATAAATCACAAAGATTGATTGCTAAAAAGCCAGAAATGTTTTTTATTGATCAAATACCATTTGTCAGACACTGAGCCAAGCACATCATTTAAGTAATATGTCCTTGTCATTGAAAACCATCACATGTTACCTAGAGAGTTCAAATTCTAGTCACCCAAAGCCCCAGTGGTTGCTGATTTTGGTATGGCACAAGTGTATAACCTGATACTAGAATTAAGAGGATCTACTCAAGAAAGAGAAATACAAGCACAAAAACAGAAAACACTGGGAGTGAAATGGCTGTGTGGAGGATGATCTGAATCAAAGGAAAGGAAACCAAGAGGCTGGCCACTGAGAAGAGACAGGGGAGGAAAATTAAATGTGTGTAAGATTTAAAAATAATCACATCATTTGCTAAGTGTTTGCATTGTCAATCATTTTTTCCACCCCACCCCCTCAATTCCTCTAGTTCAATAAAATCAACAATTACCTTTATGAAGAAACTCTTGATTCAATGAAGACATGGAAGGGGAACAGAGCTGTCAAGACCAGAGGGTTGAATGACCACAACCCCTGAATTTCACTGTTGGCATATGGAGACTCCAAGAATTTAACTTCTTTCAAGAAATAGAGCTGAAAATAATAATAATAATAATAATAATAATAATAATAATAACCATAGCTGAAAAGTAGAACCAGGAATTCCTACCAGATCCATGCGGTCACAGTGTCTGTTTCTCTCTTGTCACTCACTACTTCCTGGGCTGCAGCATCACTGGACTCAGGCACCCCGGAAGTAGTCAGCAGGGCAACGTCTCAGCTCTGCATAGTGTACAAATGCCTGCAATCTCAGGGAGAGGAGGAGGGCCCAAGGATGGCAAGACTTTGTTGAAATGATGCATTGTTTTTCCTCAGACCTGTTAAGTGATCTCGAGCTGCATCAAGCTATGTCAGTGTTTATAATCTGCCTTGCCTTGTTATGATGTAAGTTCACAACCTTGTTTTGTTATTTTTGGGATGAATACCAACAATGTTCAGCAGATGGCTGTTGTTCAGTATGTGTTTGTCAAAAAAACCAATTATTTAATCCATTAAGATGACCTGCAATGTGTGGAGAAAAATAAGGGTTTCAGGGTCGGGAAGACAGCAATGTGGCATAAGTGCCTGCCTGGCAAGCACAAGGTTCTGAGTGTAAACCCCAATGCAGCAGAATGGAAAGCAAGCAAGCAAGTAGGCAAAAGCTAATGAAAAATGCGGGTTTCCACCATTCGACATCCTCAACACTGACCTCCAAAAAGTTCTACTAACTTAAAGTTTGATGATCCATCCTCTTTTTTTTTGGTATGTTTTTGAAAATTTGTTATTCAGTTCAATGAAGTTCATTGTAATTTTACTATTTTTTTGGTAAATTTACTTTTCTCACAGAACATGATTACCTGAAAAAAAGGGGGGACAGAAAACTGGTTATTAGATTTGAACAGTTGGAAGATACCTCCTTTAAAATGAGCCTGCTGTTTCAAAAGAGAAAACTGATAGCATTTATTGCTGATGGTAGTGATTCAAGCTTTTAAGTGAAACTTGAAGCTTTGGATAACTTAGATTCATCATAGTGAATTTTTCAGCTTTCTGATACTAAAGGCTTTTCTAATTTCAGTGATGAGTTTAATAAATGTTATATATGTATTGCATATGATAACATGTATTACTACAGGACCACCATGAGTGACTCAATTTTGCCAAATGACCAGTGCATCATGTTACAAAATATATGGGTAAAAGATCTATAAAAAGTATGATACAAATCAATGGATTTCAGTAGATCAGAGTAAATAAATTTCATCAATAAATTTTATATTTAAATTTCAAATTAATGCGTCTGGAAATACAACACAGCAAATTGTGGTGTATCAAAGAAAAATATTCATTTGCCTGAAAGGTTATTAAAACACTCCTTGTTGCTCCAATAACTATGCAAGGCTTCTTTTTCACATCCTGTCTTTCCTCTGGGCCTAGTTTCAACCAACTGCAGAGCACAACTTTTTTTGTAGATTTGATCTGTATTAAATATGGACAGACATTTTTCCTCTCTTCTTTGCCTAAACAGTACGGTAGAATAATTATTTACTATAACAGCTACTTACATTGTCTTGTAAATTATATGTAATTAAGAAATTCTTTAACATACACAGGAAGATGTATGTAGGTTTTATGCATGCTGTATAGCATATTATATAACTGACTCAAGCACTGTGGATTTGGTAAGGGGGGCAGTGATTCTCAAACCACTGCCCACAGATACCAAGGGATGACTGTATTTCATATATTACAAGAGACTGAGTGCAACAGAACATATGGCTGTCTGCTATGGCTCAGATCTAGATTTCCCCCAAAGCCTCAGGTGCTCAAAGGAGGGGTTTTTGGAGTTGGTTGGATGTAGGGCACGTGACCCTGGAGTAGTCCACTGATGGAGTTAGCACAGTGGGTGGCACTGATCAGTAGGCTAATAGACGGGACGGACTGTACTGTAAAGGCCGAGGGAAGGCAGGTTCGCCACTGCTGCTTGCCCCTTCACTGTCTTCCACCTGCTTTCCATGGACGCATGTCCTCTGCCATCCCCTCTGCCAGCCACCCTGCCTTGAAGTCAGCCCAGTATGGAATGAAATTTCTACAAACTGTGAGTGAAAGTAAACCTCTCCTCCTTTAGCTTTGGATAGTAAGTAAGAAAAGTAATGAAGACAATACCCAACGCTCTTCTAGGAAGCCAGACACTGAGGAGATGTGTGAAAATATAAAGCAATGCCATTTTTGTCACTAACACTTTTGCTTTGGAAAATATAGTTATTTGTTAAAATAAACATTATATCTAAGCATATACATATTTTATGAGTACAGATTTCTAAATTTTATCAGTTTTAATTTCCGGCATGGTAAATTTTGGTAAGTAGAAATATAAAATACAAAACTGTCTGAATTGTTCATTAACTTTTAAAAGTATAAGAGGATCCTGAGACCAAAAGGCCTAAAAATCACTGTTTTAAGGTATCTTCTCAAATTAGTCTGCACATTTAAGACAAATGAAATCGCAATGCTTACAGTGTATTTTATGCAAAACAACCAATAACTTCTGAATTTATTTGGAAAAGAAAATGCGTGTGCAGAGCCAAAAAAAAATTTTGAGAAGAAGATGTGTGTGCACAGCCAAAATAAATTTTGAGACACCCCATTCATGTAAAAATACATCTAAAACTTGCTCTGCGGAATCAGATAGATAAATCAGCCAGTGAAAGGAGAAAGTATAGATGCTGACTTCAAATATAATTATGGAAATGTATTGACAGAGACATTTTCAGTAAGTACGGAGAAGTCTACTCCATAAAGATATTCAGATGGATTCTGGGGAAAGCCATGCTGTTACAGCTTTGGTCTAGGTTCTGAGTTACAGACAACAAAATCATCTCAAATGATCTTCAAGTAAAAAGGTTATATCAAGGGGTATGCATGATATATGTAAACTATTGAAGTGAATACAGGAAAGAAAAGGTTCTAGTCTGAGTTTCCAAAGTGATTACCAAACCACACCTTGGAACAATACAGACTAGGGAACTGATGCTTCTACTGCAAGAGAAAGCTGAAGAATCTAGAAATTTCTGCCACATCTGTGGTTTGAGAAAGACACCTGCTTCTGCCATCTCAGAAAGCTGCTAAAATAGCAGTCCATCTGCTTAATTAGAAGCAGCCACCACACCTGCTAATTTCAGAGTTTACTACTTCTCCCATGATTCAAGCCCAGCAAATGGATGACCTGTGCCTTTCCCCTCTCGCCGACTAAGTCAGCTCACATAAGTATCTTGTAAGTGTCTCCATGTAATAGAATGAGACTCACATTTCAAAACTCTAGTTAGGGAGAAGATGTAATCAGAATGGTCGCTGAGGAAGGCATGGCATGAGCTGAATTTATTGAAAGTTCCTTAAAAATCAATGAAGAAAAAGGAATTCAGTAAAGTCAGGGAAAATGAAAGAAATAAGAAATTCACAAAAGAACTTACAAATGACAAAAGTTATTTCTCCTTCATAACAATTAGAAAATGTAAATTAAAAGAACAATGAGAATTCTTTTATTAGGAAATGGACAAAATGACAAAGACTTTTAATATCTAGAACTGAAGGGCAGTCGTCCTCACGCACTGTGATTGTATCCAGAAAATGATGGAAGATTTGTGGAAGCTCACTGAGAAACATGTGTAATTTTTAATTTGTAATTTTAAAAAATTTACTAGACATAGATATTATACACAATCTATTAACTAAATACAATAAATCTGCATAATAGCCTTCACAGCAATAGCAAAAAAAATTAGGCAATTCTATGTGTAGACAGTTTTTAAAGACATAATCATTGAATTAATAGGACAAGTTATGTGGAAACTACTTTCCATCTCGTTTACATGGGCAAGCATATACTTTGCAATTGTACAGAAATCTAAAGAAATATTCACACCCTCCCTGGAGATTACTTCCAGGAAGGAGAATGTGTTTAGGTGGAGAAGAAGTTCTGAAAAGGTATTTGCTGTGCATATTCTTTATTGTTTGAATTTTAAATATATACATTTGGATATTAGTTGGACAAAGTATACAGCTTCTTTCTCTCCTGTATTTGGTGGTAAATATACACACATGCGTAATTTGAGGCCACTCAGTGCAATAACAACAACAGGGGTTCATATTTAAATACTGAAGTATGATTGTTTGAAATCAGGCTGTGTTTGCACTTTGGATAGTAATCACATTCTTAGTCATTAGATCCATGTAGTTTTTACCAACTACCAGTATACATATATATATTTCTTGATCTTATAATTATAAAATAAATATTTTCTATTTTCTATTCATAGTTTTAATCCTTGAGCTTTTCACAGTAGAATTGGCATCGTTAATTATTATTGTTCCTAATTTCTCTTCAAATAATGACAGCCTACTTTCCACCTACACATAAGTATGTAATTGTGACTAATTATTGAAATTATAAGGGACAATAATCTATGGAAAGTGAAGATTCTAAAACTGCCATCTTTCCTGAATTAAAGCGGCAATATTGATTTTGAACAGATGAATCATTTCCATCTCCTCTTTAAATACATGAATCAGACAGAAATAGCTTATGGGAACTGAACCCCTTCCTGCTTAAAGTGCTGTGGTTGTCAGGTAACTAAATTATGGAAGACTTGAAAGAACAGCAAAAGGAATTTAGGTCAAATTTAATGATTAATTTCAAATCTGTGTTAGTTGCTAAATATCTGAATAATTATGAAGCCTCCTCTCCAAAATGCACCTGTCTCTGTCATCACCAACAGAACATTGACCATTCTACAAGCTATTTCTCTCTCTCTCTCTCTCTCTCTCTCTCTCTCTCTCTCTCTCTCTCTCTCTCTCTCTGTGTGTGTGTGTGTGTGTGTGTGTGTGTGTGTGTGTTTGTATTTTTAATAAGGGTCTACAGGGTCTCACTACGTAGGTCAAACTTGTAGTGATCCATCTGTGTTCAGCCTGCCAAGTGCTGGGATTACAGGCATGTGCCACCACATCCTGTCTCAATTGCCATCTCAGCACACCCCACAGGTGGGGCTAGCACAGAAGGCCCAGGGATTAAACCCCAACCACTGTGTCTGCCTAAGCAGGCACTTTAATCTGCTGAGCTATTTGGCCAGCCCCTCCACAAGCCATTTCTGAGTGCACACCATGTGTCAATTTCTGTGCCTAGGCCTGAAAAGCACAAACACGAATGAGATATGATGCTAGACACAAAGACTTTATCAAGCTTGGGGGGAAAAGAAAATATACTTTTCCTTCCTTCCTTCCTTCATTAAATAAGTATTATCAAGTGTTCATAATACCAGCCACTTAGCACCAGGCACAGCCTCTAGCTGTTCTGAAGATTCCATGAGCTAACAATGCATCATTGTCCTTGTCTACCAGCCACCGTATGGTAGTGTTTCAAATAAAACACCAGGATGTTAAAATATGGGAGGACACGCTGCTCAAAAGTGTAGATTTTGTGTGTGTGTGTAGATTTTGTGTGTGTGTGTGTATGTGTGTGTGTGTGTGTGTGTGTGTGTGTGTGTGTATAGTTGTTATTGTTCTGTCTTTTGTCTTTTTGAGACAGGGCCTCACTCTTTAGTTCAGGCCAGCCTTGAACTAACTTTGTAGCTCAG
>PVKA01035022.1:0-22982 GCA_004027165.1 Ctenomys sociabilis | reverse complement strand
TGAGAGAGCGATGCCAGGAGCCTCCCAGGCATCACTGGTAGAGATGGTAGCTAACATTTATAATGCCTCCTCCCATCAAATTAGGAGTTAAGATACACTCTGGATGCCTTAAGCAATCAGGAGACTAAAGAAAATACTGCAAAAGCATCACTACTAAAATGCTTCAGACACAAATAAGTTTTTCCCTTATGAGCAAATATTCAGACATCCAGAGTGCCACAAATACCAATTCCATATAACTATTCTTCAGTAGTGCTAATGGATCAGTGTCAAGTAGCCAAACTACACAGGGAAGAGGAATCACACAGGGCTTGTGAGTCAAGGCAGATGAGGTAGGAGCCCTCTTTTACAGGAGCACCCTTTCAAGGCACTCAATGTTCCATCTCCATGTTAACTGCCATTTCAAAAAAAACTTATCAAGATTTTTTCTCTTCTGAATTCCAAGAATTGCCTCTTACCATGGCCATACTCCAACAGGTGGCACCTGTCAGCCCTGTTCTCCATCCTTAAATGCTTGGTTTTCTTTCGGAGAGATCCAATGCCCTCCCCAGCTAGGCCATTGGCCAGCAGGAAGCTGCCCTCAGGCCTCCGGAAATGGTCAACAGTCTCATAGCTTGAGGCCTTCGGTGAGTGCAGTACTAGTTCTTTTGCAGAGTCTTCTGATTTCCCTGAGTGCCTCTTCTTTTTCTTCTTCTTCTTTTTGTGTCTGTGGAGGTCAGTATCAGAGTACACTACGGGAAGATCTGGATCCAGCTGATGCCTGTAGAAGAAAATAGTCAGAAATTAGCAACCCAAACACTAGCATTGCCTCAGGACCTGGCACTGCCCTGACCATTTACAAGGACACTTGACCAAGACACAGGTAAATGCATATCTAGTTACAAACAGGTTCTCTACTTTCAGTTATAGTAATTTTGAAAGCCTAGGTTCATAGATTCACCAACTTCACCTCTATCTCTCACCCCCCACCACAGCCTCTGTACTCAGGAGCTGGGACTGTCAGCTGGACACAGCTGGGAAGACTTAAGTGAAATCTCCTAAAATCAGCAGCTGAAAGAAAAAAGACACAAAGAATATTCTGCCATGCATCTCAGACACAGAGGAGGAAATGGCTTGTGATTTGATTTCCTTTCCCCACAAAGTAACCACTGCCTATTTACATATGGCTTTGGAATCCTTTGCTATCTTAATTTTAAAATAAGTTAACTCGAATATACAGGAATTCCACTCATGCTCACTAGTCTTGTCATGAACCCGTCAGTGTCAAGGCAGCTGCTACAGCACTTGCCTTTTGGGGACAAGGCTCTGAGTTTTATCCCAAGTACCAGAGAGGGGTGAAAAAAAAAAAAAAACCTATGTAGCATTTTAAAAATAAAGACATTTAGGTTTCATACTGAGAATTAAAGACAAAGGCCAAAGGGCCAGTGAAACTAAGAGCCTGCTTAGGAAGCATAGGGACAGGGGTTCAATCCTCATGTGGACAGCACCACAAGTCATGGTGGCCACCGAGTCCGGGCGTGGTGTAATCCCATGAGTGGTATAATCCCACAATCACTATGTATCTGAGCTGTGTAGTGAGACCCTATACCAAAAAAAAAAAGACAAAGGCCAAGAAAATAAATGATGCCCCTCAGACCTCCACTCTAGGCAGGCAGACAAACATCAACAGAACTATGGCCTCCCATTTTCTGCTGACCATTCAGTCATTAACTTTAGGAAAAAAGTTAGTGACTAAATGGTCACTATACAGAATGGTCACACACCAGAATGGTCACACACCAGAATGGTCACACAACAGAATGGTCACACAACAGTCACTATATCTGGCAACCAATCTTGAAGTCAGAGAGTGTCGAGTTACTTGTACAGAACCCACGTTTACTCCTAGGAGTTACAGTGTTAACTGAGAAGGGAAAAATGAGAAACTTTATGATACACAAAGTAAACCAGAGCTTGAAAACTGCACTGTTTAGGAAAGTGCAGGGGCAGTGAGGGCTCAAAAGCCAGAGATGAGGAACGCTGACCTTGCTGTAGAGCCTGCCTCACCTATAGTCACGCTCTTGGTGTTTGTCTTTAGATTTCTTTTTCTTCTTTGATTTTTTACGCTTCTTCGCCTTAGGCTCCTCCAGGTCTTTCAGAAGGCTCCTGTGGGCTTTCTTCTCCACATGACTGTCATTACTTTCTGTACTTTCATACCTGCGTTTGTGTGACTTCATGCTTTCGTGTTCATGAAATCGATCTGAGAGGCCACAGCCACTGTCGTCAGTTCCAAAGGCAGCCTTCTCCTGGGGATAGCGCTCAGGGTGCAGAGGGAAGGGGGGCATGGCTCCTGTGCGGGGACTGTGGAAGTGTGTCCGCTCCCTCACCCGGGCAGGTGGCTCCCAGCTTTTCCTGGCCCGGGAGGAGTCCTTGTGTGGTCGCTTCGTACTGGGCTCCCTGATTGCATAGGGCATGTACCTGTCGGGGTAGTACCTGCACCTGTCCCACCGCACCTTCTCAGGGTAGTGCTTCTCCTGGAGCCAGGAATGCTCGCTGTCTGAGTGGTGGTATCGGCTCCAGTCCTGATCACCCGCACTCCTGGTTCGTGAATGATGGTAGCTGTACCTGCTCATGCTGCGGCGTTCGCCAGGGCTGACTCTCTCACCATAGCACAGAGGGTGCTGACTCCCATTGCAGTACTCCACAGCATGGCCCTCCTGCTTGCTGTGCTTTCTGGTGTAGGAGTGCCGTTTTTTGTGACAATGGTCCTCAGTCCTGCTCCGACTCCGACTCCTACTTTTCTGCACATGTTCCCCACTGGAAGAGCGGTCTCGACGGTTACGGTAATGTCCACGGTCAACTTTTCTAAGGCTGCTGATTTTCTCTTTAACTGGAGGCCGGTCTGGAGCTTTCTGCATGGCCTTACCTTCGCTGCACCTCTCCCCGTGACTGTGCTCAGGGGCCCCTTCAGGATGGGCACCTGTGGTCCTGTGTGGCAGAGCAGAGGGCAGCATGACGGCAGATATACCTGTGCTCCGGGAGGGCGCTTCTATGTCACCACACTTGTCTCTGCTGAGGTAAACTGAGAGCTCAGGCTCACGTCCACCTTCCGAATGTGTGGAGGGAGCTGGGCTCAGTTTTTCCACTGTTTCTACTGAACCAGAATCCTGAAGACTCTCAATTGACAACCCTTTGACCTCTTGTGGGGGTTCGCCACAGTTGTGTGTTAAGTTCCCAGCATCAGAGAATTCAGGAAGTGGGTCATCTCCTGTGCCTGTCTTGTTGGTGTTACAAAGGTTGTTTATGATGGGCAAAGACTCATCAGGTTTGGCTGAACTGTTTTCTGAGATAACTTCTTTGGTAGATTTGAGGCTGCTGTCAGGAGACAGCAAAGCTTTCTTAAACTTGCTGCACAAACTTGTGATCGGGTCCAGTTTCTCATGGGAACCAGCAGTGGCACTGCCAGTCTCATGCCCCACAGCAAGGTCCCCTGATGGACTTTTCTCTGTTCCAGGTGGACTGCATCCCCACCAAAAGAAAGAGACAAGCAAAAAGTTAGACAAACTAGGAAAATAACAAGGTAGAAAATATTAATTATTGAATCAAGGTAGAAAATATTAATTATTGATATAATTCAGGTATAAAAAATAAGTAAACAGCGACACTCTCTTAATTCACTGATTAGAGACATCTGCTATAATAATCTCTGTAAGTATAATATCATGTATGCACCTTGTACGATACCAAAACATTACGAAAACAGTTTGCAATGTATTAATTTATCGAATCTGTCTTGTTAATTTGTCTTGAAACTGTCTCATTGCTATTTCTTCAATAAAATAAATAAAGTTAGATGAATGATATATAGGTTTTTTTCATGGTTTACATTTTATCATTTTAAATACAGCTGACTATAAGCCAGTATCAGACTATCATCTCTAGACACCAAATTTTCTCTTTATTAAATAAAAATCTTATCAATCCTATTTTTCAGCAACAGTAATTCTGCAGCTCTAGACTTATATTTTCAGATACATTTCTAATTCTTAAGAACTAAGTCAACAAGCCAAATGATGATCAGTTGTTCACTTTTCTGATTTCCTTCTTTCTTTTGGAGCCTCAGAGATAGAGCAGCTATTTCCAAAAAGAGCCAGTAGTTTCTTGATTTGTGGAAAACACTTCCAAAGGCTCTTAGAAAGCCTATACCATCCCTTTGGAAGCTGCAACGCTTCTGACAGTCTCTCAAGGTTAACTGACAAGTACAGGAAAGAATAAAACACCTACCATGAATTAGGCAAGACACAAAGGGAAGTCACGGCAAATGACAGTGTATCCCAGCTCCCTTCTAGAAGCATTCCTTCTAGCTTAAGGTCAAGTGGGAATAAGTGCTCTCTGCCTTTCCATCCCTCTTTCCAATTCTCTGTCCCTCAGCCAGGTTCTCAGGGGCCACCTGGGGCTGCCACAGTACCATGGAGGAAAGACTCCTCCCCTATGTCCTCACATCCATGGGGTGGTAACCCAGTTATATTATTGCCACTGTTTCCACAGATGCTACATTTTCCAGGAATCCAACAGTTGTGTAGACTGAGGGCTGGTCACACTGTGATGTGGCTGCAACTTCACCCAGTCATTTACCACCACAGCAGGGCACCACAGATGGCAAATCTGGACAGTGTTTATGCTGAATGGGCACACAGTGACCGCGGAGACAGGCGCAGTTGTCACCTGGTGCACTGAGTCCTGCTGCAATAGTTTTACCTGCAATTTCTGCACAAGGCAACCATGGCTATGCTTCAAATTATTTTCCTTTTTCCTGAGTTACATTACATCAGAGATTATAGATTACAGCCAATGTTTTGGTCCTAGTCTTACAAGCCCTGTGAAGACTCACGACATAAGAGAACCTCTAATTTGACATCCTATAACTCAGTTGAGTCCCAGATTTTCTGATCAAGGAGATTATGGGGCCATAGAGGAAATGATCAGTGACATATATAGTGTGCTTAAGAAAAGTCACATGAAGAGAATAAAATTTCTCAAGCTTTCCCAGAAAGCAACTTGGTCAAGCAATGGTCGTGACTCATCCAGACAGCTGACACTGACAGAACTAAAAGGTGCTGTACTTGATTCTAAACTAAATCCTGAGAAGATTTAACTGACCTTGGTAAAAAGAAATTCAAATTGATTAATATAGGTCTAACTTTACTTCATCTTAACCATCCAGCAGAAAATTGTAACCACAAGATACAAAAAAGCAGTAACATAATAATATGCTAGCTGTAAAAGGTTCAAATTACTAACAACTTTTGATAGTTGACAGCTGCACTGGTGGGTTCATCTGGTATGTACAGATACCCAAAATCTTTGGACTGGCAATGAGAATGAAAAATTCTATAATGTTCTCCAAACACAGCTTTTCCAAATGCAAGGGACCTCCCATCATTCACACAACAAAACAAGTGAGAGAGACACTGGGAGCCACTGAAGTTGGAAATCGATCATATGTGGGAGAGCAGGACAAGGCCAGTCAGTGTGCCTAAAGTAGTCAAGCTACCTCAGTCTTTAGAAGAACATCCTGTCAAGTCAATTTCAGCTATTAGTTGCTAGGTAATCTTGTGTCTCCTGACACTAACTTTGCAAAGGTATAGACATCCCTACTGTTGTTCTTTTTTTTCTTTTTTTTTTTTTGTATTTTAGAGAAGGGTCTTCAGGATCTGACTACTAGATAAGACTTGTAGTGATCTGCCTGTTTATAGCCTCCCAAGAGCTGGGATTACAGGTGTGCACCACCATGCCCAGTCTCAGCTGCCATCTCAGCATGCCGCTGAGGTGGGGCCGGCACGGCAGGCCCAAAGATTGAACTGCTGGCCCAAAGGCATTTTAATCTACTGAGCTATTTGGCTGGCCCTTCCTACTGTTGTTCTGGGGGCCTTTTGCCAGTTAGGCATGGACCACCACCTGACCCAAAGGAAAAAAAAAATTTCAAATTTCTAGAGAGGCTCTTTACAAAGTACTTCTTTCATGACAGTGCTGGGACCTCTCTTTCTCTAAACTCAGAATGTTCTTCATAAATACATTCATCATTAAAAATAAAAAAATGAGCCAGCCATGGTGGTGCAGGCCTGTAATTCCAGCACTTGGGAGGCTGAGGCAGGAGGATTGTTGTGGAGTTCGAGACCAGCCTGAGCTACAAAGTGAGCTTAAATAAAAAAAATAAATAAATAAATAAATAAAAATTAAAAAATGACGCCAGATATAGCTTAGCTATCTAAGCACCTGTGGGGCAAGTGCAAGGACATGGGTTCAATCCCCAGTTCTGCATGCGATGCTAACCCTGTGCCCAGCTGACCATCGAAACTGGGCATGGTGGTGCATGCCTATAATCTCAGAGCTGGGTATGCTGACACAGGAGGATTTCTACAAGTCCAAACTGTATAGCAAGACCCTGTACCAAATAAATAGACAGATAAGTAGATGAAAAAGAAAGCAAAATGAGAAAGTACAATGTAGAAGTGTGCACAGGCACCACTAGCCAGAGCAGACAACACAGAAGAAAACAACAAGCAGTTGCAGATTGTGTTCTTACTCTTCTCAAAAGCAAACTCACATATCCTATAGATCAGTGTTCAAATCATCTGAAGGCTCAGGGTGTTCACAGTAACACTTTCACAGAGTTGGATTTTATACTATGAAGTTCACTTTATCCAAATTTATTCTTACTTTACCTTGTTTCATCTGTTGAGCCTTTTACTTTGTTGCTAAGTTTAAAGGTCTCTAAGATTTTGTCTTCCGGAAGAGAAGGCAAAGATGCAGGTATTAACTATAATGAAAAAACAAAGACATATCAACAGTGGCTTTGAGTTCTGTGCTCACTGAAAACTGGTTGACTGAAGGGACCACAGATGAGACTCAAAGCAAAGCCTCCCCGCACCAACTCACCTTTCCAGGAAGACCATTTGCTTTAGAAAAGGGATTTTCTGAGTGTAAAGCAGGCTGGACTTGGCAACTGGTAGCCTCAAATGATAGGCCATTTTCTTTTGGGTCACTGTCTACACTGTTAGCACCATTTAGAGTGACAGGTTCTTGGAGCTCGTGTGGTGGGGCCTTATCCCCTTCGGCTTCATGGCCAGCAGAGTGAGCAGAGGCCGTCCTGCCCATGCCATTCTCCTTGGCCAGGCCCTTGGACTCCTCGTCGGACTCTTCAGATGACTCTGCGCCATAGGGGACCAGCACGCTGGCACTCACCTTGGACTTGCCATTCATCACTGGCTTGGAGCACGATTCACTTGGCGAGAGTGGCTTTGCTACTTTACTAGAAACTGACATTGTAGATGCATTCGAGGTAGACTGTATCGCAGAACAGTTGGTGACAGTTGAAGGAGGAACAGGTTTGTTAGGGGCCTCCAAAGAATTGCTATGATGGTTAGGCTGAGACAGAGCTTGGCGAACAGGAAGCTTGTTATGAATACTAATGGTGATTTTTTGTTTCTTAGGGTGCTCTGGAGTCACAGAGGGCCTGTTAACTGACCAGTTTTGAACAGAAGTAGAAGCATTAACAGGACTAGCCCTGTTGACACTGGTACTTCCATTAGGACTTGACATCGAACTGCTTGGTGTGTCTTTCAGTGGCCCAGTCCCATTCAAGTGAGGTGAATTCTGCAAGGAAGGAAGCCATAGCCAGGTGAGCACTCTACAACTGAAGCCTGCTCTGGCCCCTGGCCTTCCCGCTTTGGTCACAGAACTGATAGAATCATGTACACTGTCCTTTTCTTTTGCCTCTTCTACCCATACATACCTTTCCTAGGCCCTAACTTTCTGGAAATGAATTCACACACTGTCCAAATATGTCTGTCAGTACACAACCTTCCTGGCATGGGTTCATATATGTTGGCTGGCTTTCCTGGGAGGCTAACACTACACAGATAGAAGGCCAACTTGCTGGCCACCAAGCAAGGGAGAAAGCATAGGAGCAGAAGGAAAGGCTGCTTCAGGCTCTGCATGTGAGGTCACAACTGCCTGCCACCAGCCCGTGATGTCTCATTCTGCTCACGCAGTTCTGTTGCTCTAAGTTCCACTACTAATACTGAACCCGTGACAACACAGGTGACAGCGGGTTTACACACAAATAATGTTTGGCCTATCAGTGTTTTCTTAAATATTGGAATTAGGGGCCAGGGAGATGACTCAGTAGAATAAGCACTTGCCTGGCAAGCGCAAGGGCCTGAGTTCAATCCCCAGTTCTGACAAAAAAAAAAAAAAAAAAAAATTAAATATTGGAATTAGATGCTGTTCTTTAAAAAACCAAACGTCCCTTAAAAGTCAATTACAGCTGCCCCTTTTCCCAGGTACATACTATCTGGCTCACCAGTCCCTGGATGTCACTCTAAAGCAGAGCTGGCTCAGGAGCTGGCCATCAGCCCAGTTCACAAAGCATTTTACTGAAACAGAGCCCAATGTCTACCAAAAAAGCACACTTAACTAGATAACTGATAAATCAAACCAAACTCAAACTGTGAAGCTGTGAAACCTGAGAACAGCCATGACACAGAGTAGTTCAAGCTGCAGATGGCCTGGGCACGGGGTCCCAGGGACTCTGGAGGGCATGTGCTACCCTGTGGACCAAACCAGGCCTATTGGGCACACAGGCACATGGGCATGATCACACCTTCGGAGACAGCAGGTAGAAAAACAGCACACTGCTAAGACAGAGGGTCCTAGCCACAGGATCACTTTTTAAAACTCCTCTCTCTGACCCCCAAGTTGTACCTGGTACCAATTTTTAAATATATTCACACCACAGGGCTGGAGATATAGCTCAATAGCACAATGACTATCTACCAAGTACAGGGTCATGAGTTCAATTCTCAACACCAAAAAAACCTTCTAAATATACTCATACCAATGTTTCTCTCAACCACCCTATTCATACTGAAATTCCCATATATTTAATATCTTAAAGGGCATGCATAAACTTTTTTGACAAGAAATCCAAGTATAGATAGGACACAACAACTATTACAACATTAGCCTGAGTGTTTGAAGACAGATTTTATAGTGAGGTAAAAATCAGATGCTACCTCTGAAGTGTTACCTTCATTGTGTGAGAAGGAAGCTGTGGTCCAATAAACCCGGGTGCAGCCTGCTTATTGGTGACAACCCGTTGAGTGGTGACTGGACGGGGAGAGGACTGGCCAGGGCTATGAGTGGAATGAGTAAGTTCACCTCCGTTTTTCACATCATGGGACCTGGAGACAAAGAATAAGAGGGCTTAGGACAGTGAAGGGCATCTTAGTAGAGATGGATTTACAACCTCTGAAAGAAATAGATGGCAAAAACACTGCCACTGAGTCACACTACAATGAGCCACATAATGCATGAGCTCTGTTAGCAGTCGGTCAGTGTTGGGTGCTCAGCTCAGGACAAGGGCAGTTGGGACAAGGAAACCATATTTTTTAATTCTGCATTCTAAGGATGCTGCTATAGAAAGACTATTCTTTTCTATTTGTATTTTTAAATTAAAAAGATATTCCATTATAGAAAAGCTACAGTGTTCAGAAAAATAAGAAAAAATACCCCCCCAATGATGGTTCCCCCTTGACTGGATAGATCATTCCCCCATCTTTCACTCAACACGTGTTTAATATTTCAAACTGCTTTACCTCCATATACACTTGCACTTTCCTCAAAGCATTAAAAAAAGGGGGGAGAGGTTTATAACAATTACTCTTAGCAAGCCATGGAAAACACAGCAAGATATTGTTTCAAAAAGAAAAATATTACTAACAACTGCATAAGATTTCAATACATCATTCTGCCATTACTGAGCATTTTAAGGTATTCTTAATTTACCATATTTAAAAGGGATACCTTCGATTCAGTGGTAGCAATTGCCAGGCTTGCTTATGGCTCTGGGTTCTATTCCCAGCATGGAAATAGAAAAATAAAACAAACAAAAAACAGAGGGGATGGGGGACACCATGGGACACATATCAGATTTTTTTTCCCCCAAAAGAAAAATTGTATGTTAGTTTGTAGCTGCAGCCAGATCATCCCAACTGCTAGTACCAGCCGAGGGCAATGCCCAGCCAGTACTGTGCTCAGCACTGGCAAGGTACTGAGTGGGACCATGTAGGGTGCTCAGAGCACCCTTCCCAAGCCCTGCATCAGGGCCTCCACATCCCTAGGTCTACTTCATCTGTTGACAGCAGCATAAGCCACCCTACTTCTGCATCTGTCAGCACTGAGTGTCAAAGAGCTAGAAGCTAATGCACATGTATAACCCCTACTTTGGCCTCCTGACTCTGCAGGTCTATGGCAAAGTAAACCTTAAATTCTGTTTTTAAAAAAATAATTCAAAATAGAATTGAATGTGGGTGAGATGAAAAGAAATTGACATTATAAAAGATGTAATAACTTGTTTTCATAACAATACCTGATATAAAAGAGCACATATGCTTGTTGGCTGAGTACTGATCTAATATCACTAGTAGATACGATGGAGTCATTCATTTGATACCACAGGCCATTGCTAGCCTGCAAAAGACAGCCAATAAGAGAACAATTAGACCTTGTGAGGTTAACAAGGACAGAATAAAAAGAATAAGAAAAAGAAACATTCACATTTTAATTGTAGAATCCCCACCTTTCTCCCCAGAGAATGCCAGTGCTTGCTGTCTTATAGTGGCTACGTAAGAGCAATGAGCAAAATAAACAGGGCTTACTTTTATGTAACAGAAGTAATGACCCGCATGGCAATTAAATCCAGTGTGGACCAGCACTGCATATAAAACATAAATGATAGGTTCTCCATTTGGTTGAGACATATATGGCCGAATATCCAGATACTCAGGATATTTCACATCCTAAACAGAAATGGGCAAAGGGAAAACAAATGTCATTTCTAATTGACATCATTCAATTAGGTATTTGTTATCCTTAATAGCTACCGGCACTAAAGTTTTGGTTCCTCATAAAAGGTAATTAATAACATTATCTACATACCTTAGCAATTTTTCCACCAGTAGAATTTGCAAAGCGTTTCAAAGAAAGTGTAAGGACATTAGATGATCTATGTATAGTAAACCGCTTTGAAGCTGGAACCATCTTTTTGCACCTTGAAGTAAACAGAAATAAAAGATTAACGTGTGAATTTTTGGTGTTTTAGTCTTTCCCTTGCTATTACCCTAATTTTAAGATTCTAAAACAAGAACAATAGATGAGGAACATCACTCCCCTCCAAACAGTGAAAATATTTAAATAAAAATATTGTGAGTAGCCAGGCGTGGTGGTATACACCTAATCCCAACACTTGGGAGGCAGAGACAGGAGGATCTCCATGAGGTCTAGGCCAGCCCATGCTACATAATGAATTCAAGACAAACGTGAACAACAAAGATAGACCCTGTCTCAAAAAAACAAAAAACAAAACTGGGGTAAACTGCAAAGAAAAGACAATTCTGAAACAATAGGATGCACAGGGCACCAGTGATGTAAAAAACAGATTAACTTAGGTTGGGAGTATAGCTCAGATGTAGAATGCTTACATACCATCCATAAGGCTCTGAATTAAACCCCTAGCAATGCAGAAAAATAAAATAATAGGTTAACCCAATTGAAAAAGAAGAAAGCTAACTGAATTTTTAGGCTGATAAAATTCTGTGAAAGCCAAGCCTTACCCAGATAGAAAAGGGAAAAAAACAAATTGAAAAGTGTCAGGAAAAATACTAGTCTTGGTGAGAAAAGTACCATCTTGCCCCCAATACTGAATATTTGACAATAAAAGATTATTTAATATAAATATCTACATCACCTGACTATAAAGTAAAAATCTACTTAAAGCATATGAAGCGGGTATTCTTAAACTCCATTAACTGTCTGAGGAAATGTATTATTGAATAATCTAAATTAGAGGTTGCCAGCAGACACTGTCTCACACCATGAGTAACCCAACATAAGAAAAATTTTCAATTATTTTGGGGGAAAAGTAACCCCACCCTCCCTCCAGTCTTCTCTGATAGGAAAGACAAAGAAGATGCTGTCTAATTGACACTGATGCAGCACTGCGACATCAGGGTGGCAGCTCTAGTTCTCCAGGGGTGCAGAGCTGCCCATCTTGGGAGAGTGCAGACACCAGGCCTGTGTGCTCTGGCCTCTGGACGGGGCTAGGGTCTCCCAGATGGCACCAGAGCTAAGGCAAACTAGTGGGCCATTCAAGTACACCATGCTCTTTAAAACCAAGGCTCCCTGTCACCCCAACTAGAGCAGCCAAATGAGGGATGCAAGTCACCCCCATCATACTTGCTACACTTGTAGGAGTTTTCTCCATCGAGCTGTTCCGGCTTCACAAACTGCTCCAATGCCTTGTTAACACTCGGAGCAGCCTGGGAGGAAAAAGCACAAATACCACATCACTGTGCACCATCATGGTGTGTGAGAGACAGAGAGAGCAAGCAAGCAAGCAAGCAGAAGACTTAGGAAAATAAATGAAAATTTTTATGAAAAAAATGTTGTTTAGGGATATGGTATGACTGAGTTCCCAGCTACTCGGGAGACTGAGGCAAGAGGATGGCAAGTTTGGATCCAGCCTGAACAATTTAGATTCAATCTCAAATAATTTTTAAATGGGCTGGGAAACCACAAGGCCCTGAGTTCAATTTCTAGTACCAAAAGAGAGAGAGAAAAAAAGAAAAAAAGACCAAAATTTGGCTGGGAATGTAGCTAAGTGGTAGAGGCCCCAAGTTTAATCCCCAATGCCATTTAAAAAAAAAAAAAAAATGTTTTCTTTTAGGATGACTTCCCACCTTACTTAAAAAGCAGACTAATGAAAATACATAATGAAGTAGCTCCCTGCAGCTTTACTTGGAATACTATAAAAGTAGAAAGCAACAAGGAACTGTATCCACCTATTGGACCACCACCAACTGCCCAAACACGCTGATGCAGGTCTCTAAGCAGAGGGAAATGAAAACAGCAAGTGAACAAAGAGACTGAGGCATAATCATTTTTTAAAAACTTACTTTTTTTTTTCGTTTTGAAATATTGAAGATTAAACAGAGGGCCTTTGCACTGAGCTATATTCCCAGCCCTTCCCTCATTTTTATTTTAAATGGGGTCTCACTAAGTTGTCCAGTTTGGGTTGAAATTTGTGATCCCCTGTCTCAGCTGCCCAGAGTCCTGGCCCTATACATGTGCACCACCATGCCCTGCTCATAATCTCATTTTTACATAAAGTACCTAATCTATTCTGGTGCAGTGTATATCAAATGACTAAGAGTATTAAACGTGAAAGGCAGATTTTATATGTATCTGCAATGTTTGTCTTTTTCATCATAAGCATGCATTACATCTGACAACAGAAAAATAAAAACTCAATAACAACAACAATATAGTTCAGGAAAAGCAAGATGCTAAAACAATTTCTAAAGAATAAGAACATCTAAGGTTTGCTAATGTAAGTATCAAAATCTGGTATTATTTAAGATTTACTAAGTGAAAAGTCAAAGAGCACAAAAGATTTAAAACTTGACCACAACAAAAATTAAGTTTACCTTTATCTCCAATGTAATATCGAGATAGGGATCAAAAGTGTCTGAAACGCCCTTGCAATTTAAACATTTGACTGAAATAAAAATATGCAAAACATAAGCAAGGGGTAATCAATATGTCAGTCTCAGGTACTGAAATTACTGAATACAAATATTATTTTAAAGACTGGTAAAAAAGCTAATCTTATATACAGTGTAGGAAAAAGACTCATGAATTTGGCCCCTCATATACTATTGGATAGAATATAAACTGGCATGACCTCTTAATAGAATGATAACATGCCAGTATTAAAATTTAAGATATATCTTATGATTTAAGTTCTAATACTAAGAGTTTATCATGGAACTTTTACATAAATACAAAAGCTGAGAATATGGGTGCTGTTCAATAAGGCACTATGATAACAGAATAGAAAGCTAAGTATCTGTCAATAGGAGAATTAAACAAATGGAACTAGTGCAGCTATGGAAAGACCTGTTAGGCCTCTATGTGCACAAATAGAAATATTACTACTACTATTAAGGGAAAAGCAAAAGTATTCTACAGTTGGCGCTCAGTTTGCTCATGAATAAGTGACCAGAAGGATATACTAGGAGCTGGTACCGTGCTGCCTCTTGGGAGGAGCAGGGAGTCTCTACTTATTTCTAAAATTTGCAATAACTCATACATGTGCCACTTGTGAACAAAAACTTACCTCTAGATCTTAGATAGCCTCCAAATATCTGGCAAACAAGTGTTGTGGCCTGGGTGTGTCTATCTAATCTGAAAGACAAAACGGCGATACAAAAATTCTGCAAAATTATGGATGCTACAACTACATTGTAAAAGTATGCATATTTGTGAAAGAACAAAAATTTGATATAAGAGCCACCAAAAATAAAACATCAGTCTGCACAGTACCCAGGGTTCGGCCCTGCCTGGTGCAGTACAGCGAGGGTCTGTGAGAAGGATGGAAGGAGCTAAGTTATGAAGGGTCTTGGAAATCAATGTAGGAGATGGGCTCCAAAGCAAATCAGCAGGAGGAAGATCCCTCAGCAGGCTAGTGACCCCTTGTGGGACTTGGGGGAGGCAGAGAGAGCAGGCTATCATCACCATAAAGGCATGGACAATAAGTGGAACACAAAGGGAGGTATCCATACCAAGTGTATGGGCAGTGGGTGGGTGAAGAAGGTTACAGAACTGTCTCATCCTGCCTTCTCTTGAGTCTGTGTTTAGATTTTAGGAAGACACTAAAGGTCTGGTAACTGACAAGTGTAGGCAAGAGAGTACCGCAAGCATATTTATAAGGCTGGAGGTCAGCAAAGAAAATAGAAAATGTTTGCACAATTATAAAGGAGAAGCAGGTACTTTTAAATCTACCAAGGCATCCTGACACTCAAAAATTAAAGAATAGCAAACCACTGTGCATTTCCTGGCATCTATAATTGAACAAATTCCAATTGGGATAATAAGCACATCATTTAAGTTTTAGTTATTTTAAAATAACGCAGATCGGGTAAAGAAGAGGCAATGCAAAGCCAAAGGATAAAGCAAAGAAAGCTGTGTATTTTCAACATAAAAGGCAAAACAAGCTTGATAAGCCAGAGATAGAAACCGAAAAAATGACTTGTACTCACTTATTGCTGCCATTCAAGCATGCTTTCTGCATAGCATCAACAGTGTACTGAAGAAATTCATGGGCATCTTCCTGGTTTCCAAAACGGAAGTGTCTAGCTATTCCTATAAATTTTAAGTAAAGGCAAAGCTTTATTAGTACACAGTAAACATCCAGGCTGCAAAGTTACATCTTATGTTACTCTGAAAAGCCCCAAATAAACACATTTACTGAAGAAGTAGCACTAACACAAGCAGCACGTACTTTCACCAGGAGCCCACAGGAGCTGCAGTTCCTGAGAGTCCAGGAGCAGCCACAGAATGACTCCTGTGTCTTTACCGAGTTGGTACAGTTCCACTTGAATAAAGTTCACATCAGTTCTACTGACTGAAGTTCATCCAAAATGTTAGGTTAGTGCACCCACTTTAAATATGACACTCAAATGAGACTTTATGCAGAACATAAATACCCAGCCTATTCAATTCTGTGTCAGTGACCACAGAACAAATCATATTTTCAGCTGTACATTTCAGTCCTTCTAAATGACTAAGCAGTTGCAAGAAGTACTTCTAAAAATTATAAATAAAGCACTAGCACAAATGTATAACACAAAACCTATTATACATTGAGTTTTATATGTGTAGGAATGTGGGTATATACATATATACATAGCTTAAATCATAAAATTGCCAACATGTCATAAGTTCTGACCTATAATAGCAATTCCATAATTCATATATGTGTGTGTGTGTGTGTATACATTCACAGCAATGACACTTTCCTAAAAACTAGGCTATTATGCAGGCCTGCTATATATAGTGTCTAAAAATAATTATATAAAAAAATGGAAATAATTAAAATTGTTCTGGCTAAAATTATGCCAGAATCTATGTTTTAAAGATTTCTGCACTCTTGTACTGGTCCATCAATAATTTCATGAGGCCAATTTTTATCAGCTTTTAAAGCAAAAAGATATAGCTTATCACTGTAAAAAATGATGCATCCCTATAATTACCAAGCTACATACCAGATTAAGAATGAAAAAATTTTTGTTCCTCTGCATTTTTATTATATCTTGGTTAATTAAAACGATGTAAAAGTGAATGCAAAAAGCACACAGAGCCAGTGTGGTGGTGCAAGGCTGTGATCCCAAGA
The DNA here is from genome assembly GCA_004027165.1 of Ctenomys sociabilis. Classification (NCBI taxonomy): domain Eukaryota; kingdom Metazoa; phylum Chordata; class Mammalia; order Rodentia; family Ctenomyidae; genus Ctenomys; species Ctenomys sociabilis. The sequence continues at coordinate 6,709 of PVKA01035022.1, read as the reverse complement.
TGGGGAAGGAGGATCTCGAGTTTGAGGCTACCCTGGGCTACACATTGAGACGCTCAACTAGAGAGAAGGTAGGGAGTATTAGGGAGTATTTTCTGTACTCAACAGTTGAGTACAGAAAATACTCAACAAAATTTCAGTCAGCCTCTTTAGAAATTTAAAACAGATTGAAGGTTCAGACAGGAGTATCACCATTTGTTCAAGACCAGATTGTATTACATAGTGAGACCCTATCTCAAAAGAAAAAAGAAAAAACTGAAGTTTGTTCATATAGTTAGGCTACAAGTATGAATTTTTGTTTAAGAAGACAAACATGGGTTTAACAACTTTTATTTTGACAATTTTTGATGAAATTTTTAAAATTTATTTGACAATTTTTATCACTATAATATTTATGCAGGATTCACTAAACTAAAACTAACTGCAAATCACTTAGTGAAACATGTGGGACAATATCTGAGTTGGACTATACAACACAGAAATCCAACAATATGAGAAAAGGTCTCAATAAAGCATTTTATTAACAAAATAAGTTTTAAATCACTTAAAATCTGCTTCTATTAAACTAAATATATAATCTTTTGTATGATACTGTCATCTCTTTAAAATTTTAAAAATAGTTATATAGCAAACATTTTACTAAACATCTGTTACCAATTAAAGACATACCTATGATAATAAAATACATGTGGATTACTTTGTAATAAACTTTGGGCTTTTCTTTTTAAATCATCTAAGTCATTAAGACTAAGTAGCTAAAAGCAGGGCATGATAGTACATGCCTATAGTCTCCTCTACCCAGAAGGCTAAAGTAGGAGGATTACTTGGGCAATAATATTAGTAGTTCTCCTCTCAGAAAAAGACTATCTTGCTAAAATATACTACTTTATTGATACTTACGCTGCATTTCATTGATGACAAACATAGGCTTAATAACATCCCCAGGATTATTGAGTGCTTGGGTAATATGCGCTTGCATTGTACACATCATACAAAACCCTTCTGCATGACCTGAAAGATAGATGACAATGCCCCATATTAGCAAAACATGACAGTAAACTATATATGAAGAGCACCTAGTTAACAGCTGCTAGGTGTATACACTGATTTACCTCCTTTTATTTTTATTTAATTCTCTAAAAAAACTAAATGATAGGCTTATATTGGCTCTAGTTCACAAGAGAGGAAAAAAGGCTCAGAAAGTTAAAAATCTGCCTAAGGTCACACAGTCAGACTCGAGCCATAGTTTTCCTAGTTTCAAAAGTTGTGGTCTTATAGTGACTATGTACTGGGAAAATAAGGTTTTCTTATACTACATTTCAAATGTGAAAGAATGTCTTCATAACAGGAGTTAGAAATATCTACACAGGGCTGGGGAGACAGCTCAGTAGAATAAGCACTTGCCTGGCAAGCGCAGGGTCCTGAGTTCCATCCCCGGTAACACAAACAAAAAGAAAAACAATTATTATTTGTGAGACCCTGAGCACCCTGTAGACCCATCCCTAAAAAATACAAAGAAAGAAAGAAAGAAAGAAAGAAAGAAAGAAAGAAAGAAAGAAAGAAAGAAAGAAAGAAAGAAAGAAAGAAAGGCAGACAGACAGACAGGAAAAGAAAAGAAAAGAAATATTGACATAGTCTATACATCCCAACAACACTTCAGGATCTCTACTGCATCTTCTTCTTTATAAAAGCAGTCTTTTAAAAATGTAATGAATAATCACTAGTCCATGCTAAGTGGTGTTACTGGCAAGTAGTGGGTTGAGGCACACTACTAAACATCCTACACAAAGAATAGCATATCCCCTTAAAGCAAAGAATTACCTACACCCAAACATCAATAGGTGCTACCTAGAGAAAAGCTGTTCTGAACTTACATAATAAAACTTTAAAATCCATGAAAAGATCAAATTATTTCTAGTTAATTAAATCCAACAATGTAGAATTGAGGGATGAAAAGTAGAATCTTTGAGATGAAAAGTCCACTCAAATGAAACAGATTAGACACCACAAAAGAAAACATTAGTGAACTTGAAGACATTCACTGTGGATAGAAGATAGCCATAATAATGCACCAAGAGAAAAAAGAAACTATAAGGTAACCGTAACAAAAGGGAAATGTATCAGTGAATTGTGGGAGAATTTCAAGATGTCCAAGATGCACATTTAATTGCAGTCTGAAAGGGATGGAACAAATACATCAAGAAATACTTATCTACAACAACACAAAAAAGATTTAGGGTAATGGGATAATTTTGTATTCTGACTAAGGTAAAGTGGTAGTTACATGAATGATGTCTCAGCTACTTTTCTCTTGTTTCTGGGACAAAATACCTGATACCCAAAATTAGGGAAGGAAAGGTTTATTTAGCTCACAGTTAATGGAGGTTTCAGTCCATAGTCAGCTGGCTCCAAGGCAGAGTGGTACATGGCAGAAGGCAGCAGTTCTTGGCAGCAGAAAACAATAAAAAGGAAAGGGCCAAAAGGGAACAGCAGCTTTGGGGCAGCTAGCAAGCTTCTCTCACTTCCTCATATTATATTCAGGCTATCCACCCAAGGGCAGGTGTAGCACCTACACCTATAATCCCAACATTGGATCATGAATTAATCACAAATTCTAGAAACTTCCCCAGTGATTGCATGAGGCTTTGGGGAGACAACTAGATACAAACCATAACAAATGATATACATGTGTGTTTAAGTTCAAAGAACTTTACATACAAAAAAAGTTAATTTATTCTGTGAAATGTATTTTTTAAATGACCAAACGCTGTTCCAATTTTATAGGAATAGTACATGCACATATTGAAGAACCTCAATAAACCTCAAATAGAACAATTTAAGACAAATAGTGAAATCTTAAAACCAGCAAGAAATGTTTAAAAAATGCCACATATAGACAAAGGAAGGGAAAACTGACAACAGACTTCTAGTCAGAAACAGTGCAGACCAGCAGATCTTGCACTAATGTTTTTCAGGTATGAAAAGAAAAATAAGATGTCAACATCTTTCACAAAAATGAGATTTCCACATCTGTAAAGATGAAACAGTAGTTTTCCCTGTTCTTTCTGCCATATACAACAACAATAAAAAATCCTCAGAACTATATGTTGAACAAACAGAAAAGGACTCTGAAAGGTAAGAAAAAGAGACACTAGGGATGTCAGGACCCAAACATGCCATGGTGGTGACTTGTCTAGTTTTCTTGTGCCTCCAACTGTGTCTTCCAAAGTGGAGCATGCTGTGCACGCCTATAATTCCTGCTCTCTATGAAGCTAAGCCAGAAGAATCACAAGTTAGAGCCCAGTCTGTACAACTTAGCAAGACCCTGTTTCAAAATAAAAGTGAAGGGCTAGAGAGATAGCTCAGCAGTCTAAGTGCCTGCCTGGCAAACAGAAGGACCCTGGTTCAGTTCCCAATACTACACACTACACCAGCCACTGAAACCTAGCGTAGGGTGCATGCCTGTAACCCCAGTGCTGAGAAGGCTGAGACAGGAGTCTGAGCTGTGTAGTGAGACCCTGTACACACACACACACACACACACACACACAATTAAATTCAAAATAAAAGTGAAAAATGGGCTGGGGATACAGCTTGGTCCAAAGGCTCTGGGTTCAATTCCCAGTAACACATAAATAAATGACATAGATTGACAAATGGATTAAAAACATGACCTAACAATATGCTGTCTATTACCAAAATTCAAATGTAATGCTACAGGTTATAGAAAAGGATGAAAAAGACATATTATGCAACTATTACTCAACAGAAAAGAATGTCTACGTTAACGTCAGATAAAGTTAGACTGCAGACCAAAGACTCTAGGTTTAATCTCCAATATCAGGTTAGTGAATGACACAGACAAAATAGACAGGGAGAGGGACATAAAAGTAATTGATGCATCATATATTTAATATTTAAGGACAAGCCATTAACAAAACAGCAATCCTGCAAGATGCGGTGGCACCTGCCTATAATCCCAACTACTTGGGAAGAAGAAGCAGGAGGATCACAAACTTGAGCCCAGCTTGGGCAAGCAGGATGGCTTCAAAATTTGAAAGAGCTGGTATAGCTCAATAGAAAAACACTTGCTTAGCCCATAAATGCCTTGGGTTCAATTGTCAGCACACACAGCAATCTTAAATATAGTAAACAACAAAACTAAAAAATACATGAATCACACTCAAAGAGGTGGCAAAGGAACACCTATATTTAGAGATGGAAACCTCAACATCTATCAGTGATTCACTGAATAATTCCACAGAAAAATCATAAAATATACGAAGAATTGAATAATATTCTCAGCCACCAAATCACATCAACATTTATAGAACACCCTATCCACAAGAGCAAAATACATTTGTTCAAAAAACCTAAGTCTCCTCCAATCACAATGGAATCAAAACTACATCGGTAAGTGAAAGATAAAAAAATCTACAAATAACTGGAAACTGAAGATGTCTAAATAATACAGGGATCAAAGAATAAGGGAAATTTACAAGTACACTGAATTGAATAAAAACAAAATTTAGAGATACAAAATGTGCTAAAAGGGAACTTTACGACAATTACTAACAGCAAGTATAAAAATGGAGATATTAATAGAGACCCTGAAAACATTGAAAGGATAATAAATACTATGGATACTTGGCACACATAAATTTAAAAGAAACAGACCAATTTCTCAAAAAACCAAATTACCACAAATCATCCAATATAAAATAAATATTTTCTGTTGTCCTATACTAAGGGAATTCAATTTATGATACTAAAATTCCCAACAAGGAAATCTCCAAACACAGATGGTTGCACTGGAACATTCTATACATTTTAAAAAGAACTAACAACAATTCTATAAACTCTTCAAAAAGGAAAAAAAAAAAGAAACAAAAGCAGTCAATATACCCCTATTAGCTACAAAATTATATAGCTAACTTTACCCTGACATCAAAACCAGATAAAGACAGTGTAAAAACAAAAGATTGAGTAGAGAGGTAAAAACCTTCATGAGACCTATGAGCAAATTAAAATTAGGCAATCTAGAAGGAGAATTATACTAGATGACTAGTTTATTCCAGATATGCAGAGATAACAGAAAAATCAAAGTATTTTACTATATTAACAGGCTAAAGAAGAAATATCACATGATTTTATCAATTTGATACAGAATTTTGACAAAACAAATTCAGGTTAAAAAAATAATCAGAAAAATAGGAATAAACACAACAAATTCAGTGCTTTACCCATAAGATCAGAAAAGAAGCAAAGATGTCTCTCTTCTCAACACTCTTACTCAAAAAGTGCTGTGACATAAGATCCAGCCAGTGATATAAGAAAATAAAAGGAGGAAATGAGGCCAAGAGACCAGTAAAGTATAACTGTCCTAATTAGCATATGATATGATGTGACTATGCATGTAAACAATTACAAGGAAACTATCCAGAAAACAAAATCAAAACAGCCTGAAGCTAATGAATGACTTCAGCAAGGTCACAGCATACAAGATCAACATGATGATGACTTCAAATGAAATCAAATGTACCTCTGCATTCCAGCAAGGACTAGAAAGAAATTCAAAATAAAATACTATTTATAATTAAAAATAAAACAGAAGGAGGGGAAACAGGAAGAAAAAGGCGTAAATCTAACAAAAGACAAAATATATATAGGACATGTACACTTTCTCTTGCCATCCTGGTGCCAGTACTGGGCATATCCTACTTTCATTAACACAAAAGTGAGAGGAAAGCTGTCTGTAGAGCATGAGGCTGGGGTTAGCGGTGAGAACTGCTCTCCTCTTGGGCTTATAGTCCAAAAATAAGCCAAGCCCTCCAATGAATGCCAGAGAAGCAAGATTTATACCAAATGTGTCAGACATCGACACATTTTTAATAAGTGTTAAGAACTGGAAGTGTATCTCAGTGGTAGAGCTTTTGCCTGGCATGTATGAGGTCCTGGGTTCAATCCCCAACACAACAAAAATGAAAAAACAATTGTTTTTTAATAAGTGTACAAAACTACAATGAGGTTAGAAATGCTAAACGACAATAAAATAGGTTTCCTTTTAAATACCCAAGCAAAAGTCAAACTGGATGCAATATGCTTCTTATGCAAACTAAATACCCTGGATTCTAAAGGAATGAACTAACTTCTTAATCAACACATAACTTGACTTAATGCTTTTTATTCCCAAGGAAAAAGAATGAGTAGGTTAGCTTACCACAGTCCACACATACATCACAGCACATAACAAATACTTACATGTCTTGGAGTGTTCATGTGATAACATGTAGTTGGCGAGTGGTGGTGTGTATGTCAAACACTGCAATGCTGCATTGGCAAAACAGGTGTTGCCCAAATTCTGAAGCCCAGCGCCAACTCTATGAGTTTGCTGCCACTTAAGACAAATTTTCTCTGAGGGAAAAAGAATTTTCTGTGGTGGAGCAATGCCATCACCTAGGGCTAGAAAAATAAACAGCAAAGATTTAAAAACAATACTTAGCATGATTCTAAATCCAAATAGCAATACTTGAGCAAAATTCTAAATCTCATTGTTATTACTAGAAATACAGGGTAGAAAGGGCATTTAAAAAGATAGAACCTAGACTAAATGAGGTCCAAAATGTAAAATAGGTACTGTGAAACAATAAGAAATTGTTCAAAAGGAAAAAGAAATTAGGGTGGGAAAAAGGGGCAAGGAAGTAAGAAAAAA
>PVKA01035021.1:0-22985 GCA_004027165.1 Ctenomys sociabilis | reverse complement strand
GGAAGGAAAGGTTTATTTAGCTCATAGTTACTGGAGGTTTCAGTCCATATTCAGCTGGCTCCAAGGCAGAGGGGCACATGGCAGAGAGCAGCAGTTCAAGTCAGCAGAACAGCAACCATGACAACAAAGAAAAAATTGCTAAAGAAAGTCTGTCTCTCTGTCTGTTATATTCTATTCAGGTTCTCTGCCCCAGAGTGGGATGTAGTACTCACACCCATAATCCCAGCAGTACTAAAAACCCCATAATCCCAGCCTTGGATCACACGTAATCCCAGTGGATCATGTGTTAATCACAAACTCTATAAGTCCCCACCCCATGACTACATGAGGTTTTGCGGGGACAACTAGACAAAACCATAACATTCCATCCCTGGACCTCCAAAGTCTCATTCACATCCTTTTGTGCAAAAGACATTTTAGTCCATCTCTAAGAGTTGCCAAAGCCCCAGCAGTTTTAGCCTGGCTGAAAAGTCAAGTCCCAAGTCTCCTCCAAGATCCAAGGCAACCTCTTAGCTGTGAGCTCCTGTACAAAGGAAAAGTTAAACACATCCAACATTCAAAGGCACAAGATAAACATTACCAATCCAAAAGTTGCAAACAACAGAGGAATACAAAACACTGGGACCAACAGAAGTCCAAAATCCAGCAGGGCAAACATTAAATCCCGTAGTTCCCACTGGAACATCTGAAGCAGTCTGCTCTGAGTTGTGAGCTCCAAAGGCCCTACATGGCTCCGCCCCTACGGCACTTCTGGTGGTTGTAGCTGTTATAACCTGTGTAATCATCTCCATTTTGTAACTAGAACAGCTATTTTGTTATACAACTCTGTACGTTTCTACTATAACCTATATAACTCCGTTTTGTATCCAGACACCAATGTGTTATCATATGACTCAGTAAGTTTCCACCACACTGTAAATCATTAAATATATAACTCCCTTTTGCATCCAGCCACCACTGTGTTATCATATGACTCAGTAAGTCAGTGCTGTGTTGTTATGTAGCTCAATAAGTTTCCATGATAACTATTCATTATTAAATCACCAAACTATACAATATGTCCGATCTGTGATTAATACAAATTGTAATTGCTTGTTCTAAAATTGTACATACCTGTTACAAGAATGTAACCCTGTGTTCTTACAGTTGCCTTGATTCCTGACCCCAACTTCTCTCATGCCCAGTCCCTCCCCATCTTGGCACACACCTACTTGGAGTCTACAGTGGGTGCCGCCGCTGAGCTCAGCTAAATAAAGCATTTTTAAGTTGAGTCCAGTTTTTGATTTTTGGGTTATAACAGTAGCTCCCATGGCTTCTTAGCCCTGCTTTGCTCCTTCCTTGCAGTTTCCCTTAGATGATCCATGTTCCTGGCTTTTCCAAACTTCTGGGGTTTCCACTGAATAGGCTTTTCTCTCACAGCTTCACACACAGCCCTCTCGGGGGCACATTGCCTGGTTTCCCAGGCCTTCTGAAATCGGGGTAGAAGCCTTCTTAACCTCAGAACTCCTGCATTCTGCATGCACCTAAAACCACCACGTGGATGATGCCGAGGTCTGCTGCCAGCTGGAGCAGTAGGCAGGTTTTCGTTTCTCTTGGTTTTAGGGGTTGAGTGCCTGGGTGACTGAGCACTCTGACCCTGATTCCTAAGGAACAAATTCTCCATGCTGGCGCCGTTCTGGAATGTGGTGTGGCCACTGCCACCATTCTGGAACATGGAGTTCTGCAGCTTTCTTCTCAAGGCAAAGTCCCTGACCTTTTCAGTTCCGAGGCTGCAAAGGGTGGAGGCCTGCCACCTCCTGTGATGCCCGCAGGCCATCTTTTCCCTTCTCTTGTTCCTTCTCCATAATGGAGATCCTCTCAGCTCCATCTTTGCAGTCCACAGCTTTCTTAGTGCTTCCTTTCTGGTCAAGCTCACAACATTTGGGACCATCCTGCTGGGCTCCTTGCTCTTCATTCTCAACATAAATCTGACTAAAAGCCCCCAATAACAGTCATGTGACTGCCCCAATATTTGGCTGTTTTGAAATATATTTTGAAAGATTAATCAGTCTACCATGCTTAAACTGTCTTAGGCAACGTCTCTGGACATGAGCAAAATTCAGACAGTCTTTTGGCCAAACCATAGCACAAATCATCTGGAGTCCAACAACCAATGCGGTCCTTCCCAGCAGAAACCTCCCCAGCCGGGTCTTTACAGGCTGGCTTTCTAACAGCCTTCTGGTCTTTTGAGCTCTGACCAGAATCTCCCAAACACAACGGCCGAAGCTCTTCCAGCGCTTCTCTTGTAGGTGACATCTCTGACCCTTTCCTATCTCTTCCCATAAGCCAGTTCCTAAAACTTGAAATCCACACGGTCAGGTTTAACCACAGCAATGACCCCACTCCTGCGGTACCAAGTTCTGTCTTTAGTTACCCTTCTCTCCTTGCTGGGACACATACCCGACACCCAAAATGAAGGAAGGAAAGGTTTATTTAGCTCACAGTTACTGGAGGTTTCAGTCCATATTCAGCTGGCTCCAAGGCAGAGGGGCACGTGGCAGAGAGCAGCAGTTCAAGTCAGCAGAACAGCAACCATGACAACAAAGAAAATTGCTCCTCCCACTGATTTTGCATTGAGTTGCATAACTATTCCATTATGTTACGGCATAATAATAATAATAATAATAATAATAATAATAATAATAATAAATAATAATAATATAATAGAAAAAAAGTGAAGAGTAAATGTAATATCCTTGAATCATCCTGAAACTGTCCCACCCACCCCACCCTGTCTGTAGAAAAATAATCTCTGAAACTGGTCCCCGGTGCCAAAAAGGCTGGAGACTGCTACATGAAATTGCTGCCTTGGGGCCAGGGAGATAGCTCAATAGAATAAGTTCTTGCCTGGCAAGGGCCTGAGTTCAATCCCCTGTTCCGCCAAAAAAAAAAAAAAAAAATGCTGCCTCTTCATTCTGCCCTTCTGACCTGCTGCCTGCTTTTCCACTGTCTGTTATAAACTGCACGAACCTAGATATCTTGATGAGGTGGAATCATACAGTATTATTGGTTCTTTTATGACTTTTTGTAAAGAGAAGGTTTCAATAAATTGCTCCTTGTGGCCTTGAACTTGGAATCTGTGTGCCACCGTGCATGGCCTGACTTTTTCCCCTCCAAATATTTAGGATTGAACCCTGGTCCTTTACATGGAACTACATATCCATCCCTTTATAAATTCTGAGGTAGAATTGCTGATTGCCCAGGCTGAGCTCAAACTCGACATCCTGCCTCAGCTTCCCCGAATCTTGGGATTACAGGTGTGCCATACCATGAACCAGCATAATGCCCTCAGGGTTCACCCGTGTTGTGGTGTATGTCAGAATTTCCTTTTTGTGGTGGGTAATATTTTTTTTTGTCTTTTTGAGACAGGGTCTCATTATGCAGTTCAGGCTGGCCTTAAGATCACTTTGTAGCTTAGGCTGGTCTCGAACTCAAAACAATCCTCTTGCCTCAGCCTCCCCGAGTGCCAGGATTACAGGCATGCGCCACCACGCTCGGCTTGATTTTTTATTCTGTACATGATTCTCCCTATGAATTTATCAGATGCACGTATCCTAGCCCATTTGGGGACTGCCGGTTACATGCCTTGAGATTACTGTACAAAGGGCGAAGCGAGCCACCTGCAAACACGAGCTCACCTCAGTAGACGGGCAGCGCCGCCCGGCCGGCGCAGGGACGAGGCAGGGGAGGTCTGAGCATCCCTCCTCCCACAAATGCGCGGACCTAGCTGGAGCCCCGGGATCCAGCGCCTCGGGTGGGGCCCGCGTCTGGGTTTTAACAGGAGCCGACCCTGGGCTTGCTCAGATGCTGGGCGGAGCTGAGCCTTGGGCTCTGGGCAGTAGGACGCCTCAGAGGGCTGCGTCTCCTCAGAGGGAGACGCTCGGACTTCCCGCTCCTGTGCCATTCTATCCCCGCCGGATCGCACCGAAGTCCCCGGTCCCAGCCCGACCCCTCGGTGCCCTCCGGTGGGGTCTGGGGTAGCGGCAGCTGCAGTCAGGCCCACATTCCGCTCGCTTCCCGCCGTTGTCCTGGGTTCCTGCGGCCGCGTTCCCCGCCCCCTAGGCTACTATTAATTTGGAGAATAAAAATGCCTATGTGAGCTTTGCCTGGCTACCTGTCTGTCCTGTGTGACATACTCACTCTGGTTTTAAACCTCTTGGCCTGGCCCTCTTGCTACTCCTCAGACAACCTAAGCACAGTGGTTCAGGGCTGATGCTTTTTCAGATGCCCATGTTTCAGTGCTCGGCTATAGTGTTTCCTTTGCTCTTACCCCAGCTTGTTTACAAGCTTGTGCTCTCATTTTATTCTTCTCGGACATGCCTTTTGTTTTTGCTGTTTTTCAAGATAAGTCTTGCTGTAAGGCCAGGCCAAGCTGAAGCTTGTTAGATGCCCAAGCTGGCCTTGAATGTACAGTCTTCCTGTGTCTCTTGAATACTGGAATTAAGGATTTGTGTCACTGTGTCCTACTCAGATGAGCCTTTCCCTGCCAGTCCCATCCCATACCCATTCAACATGGGACCATCCCACCTCCGTGGCACCACCCTTACCATTTTCCTCTCTACTTTACTCTTTTCTTTCTTTCTTTCCTCCTCCCCCTTCTTCTTTTCTTCCTCCTCCTTCTTCTCTTCTTCCTCCTCCTTCTTGTTCTCTTCTTTTCCTTCTTCCTCTCCTCCTCCTCCTCTTTTTTCTTCTTATGCCCCTCCCCCATTTCACTGTGCTGCCAGGGCTTGTCTTCAGCTCCTGGCCTCAAGTGATCCTTTTACTTCAGCCTCTTCTATGCTGAGACCTCAGGTATGTGACATGTGTTTACCATTTATTTTTCTAAACAGTATGTTTCACCTGGCAATATTTACTTTTGTGTCTATGATCTGTCTTGCCCTAGATGTAGGGTAAAGTTGAAGAGGAAAAGGACTTTGATGTATTCATTACTGCTTGCACTGTGCCTTCCATAGTAGTTGGCAAACATGCACTAAGTGCATACTCTAATGATATTCATTTTGAAATCATAACTAAGTATATACTTTAGGTTTTCATCGTAATTTTTCCATTCTACATATTCAAACTGGTTTAACCCACAAATAAGACTTTATGAGAATAAAGTATTGAGAAAATGAGGGGCCAGGGAGATGGGTAAGTGGAATAAATGCTTCCCTGGCAAGCACAAGGGCCTAAGTTCATCTCCAGTTCCACAAAAAAAAAAAAAAAAAAAAAAAAGAAAAGAAAAGAAAAGAAAAAGAAAATGAGACATAGGTTATTTGCTGACCTGCTTTATATTTCTTTCTCCCATACATGGTGAATTTGCTATAAGTCACAAAATAAGGTAAAAAGGAGATTAAGTATGAAATTGGTTGTATTAAATTCTAACTTCATTAGAAGCCAGGAAAGTCATTCCTTTAGAAGCAGATGAATCTAGCCAGCACAAAAGGAAGCACAGACTGGATAAAATGAACAGGCTGTCCAGATAGAATCAGGTCATCCAACATTCAAGATCTTCTCTATGTTGTTTCATTTATATCCAAAAGTGAAGTTTAGCTTCCTACAGTAGCTAAGAAGGAATCCAAATGAGCGTGCAGGAGCTGCCAGTGTCCTCAAGTTCAGGTCAGAGCTCACGCGGTGGACTTCTAGATCACTCCCCTAGTGCAGGCAAATCATGGTTCAGTCGAGACACAGCAGGGGCGAAGACTCCAACTCTTGATGACAGACTATGATGTGGAGAAGAGGTGAGTGGAAAAGTGGGAGACTAGAGGGTCCAGGTGGCAGGAGATGATGGTGGCCTGACGGAAGAATGTGTGGAAAGGGGATACAGTGGGTGGATGTGGGTCATATTGAGGAAGACTAGAGCGCTTGGTGATGGCGGTGAGGGAGAAGATGGGCTGAAGACACTTGAGCTCTGACTTGAGCAGCAGAGGAACAGAACTGAAGGGATAATAACAGATTGAGAAACTGGGTTTCATGGTCAGCAGCTAAGGAAAGGGAATTAAGGGTAGGATATTTGGGGCTGGGAAGATAGCTCAGTAGAATAAACGCTCACCATGTAAGCATAAGGACCTGAGTTCAATCCTTGGTTCCACCCCCCTCCCCCCCAAAAAAGAGTAGGATATTTATGCTAGATGTGGTGACACACTCCTATAATCCAAACACTAAGAAGGCTGAAGCAGGAAGGATTGCTGTGAGGTCAATACCAGCTTCTTATGGCTTGTATCTAGTTATCTTCCCCAGTTTCAGAGCTGGCTCGATCTAGGGCATGTAAGGTGGGATTAAGACTGTGTGGCACTGCTAGTCCACTAATTGAACTTAGTGTAGTTCTGAGTGATGGAAATATGTAGTCACTTCTCAGACTATTCTTTCCCAATAAGCAATGCTATACATGACATTGAGTGACCTTCAGAGTGCTTCATAAAGCCTTTGGAGTCTCAAGTTCCTAAAATTTCTCCTGGGTGTTGTTACTAGTCATAAACTATAGTGCATAAACATTAATACATATGCCACATGCCTATGAATTAATTACTTCAATACATTTTAAACTGAATACACTATGTATAATTTTATAATTAATATGAATGAGCTATGTCAGTTAACTACATTCTTCATTTAGTTCAGCAGCCTGATTAGCTCATAAGTCAGAAAAATTGGATTCTGACCAAAGTTAACTCTGAAATATTTAACAAAGGTGATACATAAGAAAAGATACGTAAATCCATCAAAGCTACCCTGTGGAATCCTCCTTGAGTTAAAGTTTGGATCAGTGTAGCATTTTTGTTCTTGGTACTAAACCCTTATAATTGTATGATCTCACCTTATTTTCTGGTAAGTTCCTGGCAAAAATAAGAGTATATTCTTGTGAGATGAATTCTGCTGTAGCCTTTGTGTTTTGTTGCCTTTGTCAGGGCTCACTACTTAATGTCAAGGTCACCTCCAAGAGACCAGTGACTCAGGATTCAATTTACAGTACAGAGTTGTTGTTTGGCTTTAGGATTTGCTCAGTTTGGAAGAATAATTCACAGTGTTTTCTTGTCATCTGAAATGTTTACCCAGGGAATCTTTGTTCCAATTAACTGCCCTTTCTGAGTCTTGCTGCTTCCTCTGGGCTGTCCTGGGTCTGGAGAAAAGAAAATTTGCTAGAGCAGTAGCATTTACATCACAGGTTTGCTGTAAGGCTGAGTCTGGAGGGAGTTGAGGGGAAGTAAAGTCAATGGAAAAATTCCAGTTTCTCTACTAAACAGGTATTGTTGTGTAACTCTTATGCTGATATAAGGTGAAGACTAAAGGTATGATATCAACATTAGACCTAAGTGAGGAGATATACACTTGTATAATAATAAGAGATGCCAAGATAAGTGATCACTGATATTTACTGAAATATCATAAAAGCTTTTATGAAGTCAGATTCATTAATTCATAACATACTTGGTTCTAGACATCTAATGTAAGAGATAGGGTAGCTATTTAAGTCATAAATATGCAGTGTGAAAGGCCAGGGCCTAAGATAGTATTATACTGATCAGCCTTACAAAGAAAACAGCATGTACACCAAGGTAAGAGTTAAGTTAAGCATACAAATAGCTAGGCCCAGAGAAGATGTAAAAGCAAAAGGAGAAATGATTGGAATTAAGGTAAGGACAGACAATTAAGAACTCTGACTCCAGGAAAAATCTCCTTAGGCAAAATGGAATATACCAAGCTAGTAATCTCTCCCCATATCTGGGCTGGGAGTTGGGTTTTCGGGAATTCAGAGTAACTTTTTCTGCATAGAAAACCTTTTTTTTGCATAGAAAACTTTTTTTGCATTTAAAACCCACTGGGCCACCTGTAATAGCTGACCATTAGACACTGAGTAAATTTCTAAGCTCTGGTTATCCTTAAAAGGCTTTATGTTGGGAACCACAAATTCACAGTGGGTAACTACATACTTCCTTAAGGGATAAATGGAGACTTGAGAGTATACATATCAGCCTTTTGAGATTTCCCCTAAACTTTTTATTTGTGGTAGTTCCTGTGTGATCTGGGTTTTATTCATAGTCTTTGTCTTCTTTTTCTTTCTTTTTTTTTGGGGGGGGGGGTAAAGGGTAAGAGAAATCAATCTCAAGACAGATTCTTAAAACTACCCCTCTCCCCCCAGTATGGCTCTTGGGACATAGCACCTGAGCAGGTACCTCGGCCCGATATGGCCGGGGCCAAGGCATGTCTGCTCTGCCCAGGGAGGGAGACAGACCTTGGGATCACTTGTTTCCAGCCCTTAATAACCCCAAGACCTGCTCTCCCCATGGGCCAGGGCTGAAGCACCAGATGGAGGCACCTGAGGGTGGTGGTGGTTGGGGAAGAATGGGGGTAACAACATAGGCAGCAGAGAGTGGGTAAAGGAGGTCCAGCCCCCTTTACAGGTTCAGCCAGTGCCCAACAGGTCATGTCCCATCCCCCTCTCCCCTTGAGCCTGCCAGCTTGGCTTTCAACTGAGGATTTTCCGGGGTAACTCAACGGAGGCACGGATGAACACTGCGTCATCCCGCACATAGTTTCTTTTTCGGATGTCTTGGTGGGAGATGAACTTGGGGTACCCAAACCCCAGAGCACTCTCATCCAGGGAACCTCGCCAAGTGCCCGGCTTTTGGAAATTCTTCCAGTTTGGGTCAGGGTGAAAGGTCTCAGTGATGTGCTGTGGCTTAGCCAGGCCAGGGTCACTCTGATCCAGCAGGGAGAAGGTGACACGACGGGCAAAGGGCCACTCGAGGAGATAGTCAAAGGCGCCTGGCAGCACACGAATGTAGAGAGATGTGTGCCCTCACCACTGCCATTGCCATTAAGGAATGCAGACACTTGCAGCTTATAACCATATTTATGTGTATAGAAGGCTGGGCTGAAACACTCAAGGTTCGGCTTGGCCTTCGCCTCCTGTAGCCGCCGTCCATAGCTGCCAATCTTCCAGATGAGCACGCCATCATTTCCAACAGATAGCTCCTCCAGCTCTCGTCTCAGTTCCTGCAGTTCCTGCCGCTGCCGACTCACCAGGGCACACATCATTGCCAGATGTGGCTTCACACTATCTTCCACATGCCGTGCCATCGTGAGCTTTGGGCACCTGTGCTTGCAGCCAGAATCTTTGAATGGGCACAGCACCAAGGCAGTACTACAGCTGTCCTTCAGATGGCCTGGTAGATCCTCCCGAGCCACAGTACCCACACCACACTGGTTGGGGCAGGGCACAGGCAACCTTGGACACTGGTACTGGTGGCTCTGGATGGTGTCAAAGACAAACTCCTTGGTACAGTAGGCACAAGGCTGGGTACGCTTGGGGCACTCAGAGGTCGCATGTTGGGCCAGCAGTCGCCGCATCATACGGGCACCACACTTGTTCTCACAGTACACACTCTCCTGGGGGCACATACCCTCATGGCTCTCATAGGCCTCCCCACTGAAGTCACAGCCACAGAACTCGCACTTGAGGCGCCGCTTGGAGCAGTCATGCTGCAAGTGTGCGGGCAGATCTCGGCGGCTCAGCTTGGTGGGGCAGCGATTGGGGCAGGGGACTACATTGAAGCTGCAGGTATTCAGGTGACCCTGTAGATGTCGAAGTGGTCCGCTCCAGCGGCAGCCCTCTTCACTGTGGATGCAGCGGATGGGCAGACCTAATACCTGGACCTCCAACTCTGGATCTGGATAGATCTTGGCATAGTCCAGAGGAAGTTGGTCCTCAGGGCATTTGAAAACTCCTTCACTGAGAAACTCCTGCAGGCAGGTGTCACAGCGGTGGCCGCAGGTCGAAACTTGCACGGGCTCGCGCATAGGCTTCCCGCACAATGGGCACAGGAGCCGCCGCTTGGGTTTCTCCAGAAACTTATAGTCGAAGCCGGGCATGGCGGGCGGGCACGGGCGAGGGGGGCCGGGCACGCGGAGGCCCCACAGCCCGCGCCTCGCTCCGGCCGCGCTCGGCTCCCGGCGGCTTTTTTTTTTTTTTTTTTTTTTTTTTTGATTGAACTCAGGCTCTTGTGCTTGCCAGGGAAGCGCTTATTCCACCGAGCCATCTCACAGCCCCTGCCCCTAAACTTTTTAGAGATGGGCCATCCTCTCCCACCCAATAAGACTGAATTAAAAGCACTAAGATTAAAAAACACTGTAGGGCAAGATCCTTCTTAGCATGGGATTGATAGGTTCCAGCGTGAGTAAAAGCTGCTAGATCATCACGGCCCAGATCCAACATGGCTGAATCCCCCAAACAGCCCATCTTCCCACTGACCACTTCCTCCTTCTCCTCATCCCAGTCCTGGATACCTTTCTCTAAGGGAGTCCCCAGTCAACTCCTTGCGTGTCACTGAACCTGCCCCAGAAACTCCACCGGTATCAAAAGTCCATAAAGAACCGGGCCTGGTGGTGCATATCTGTAATCCCAGTACTAGGGAGGTTGAGCCAGGGGGTCTCTGCGAGTTCAAGACCAGTCTGGGGGCTATAGAAAGTGAGCACAAGGCCAGTCTGAACCACAGAGGAGACCTTGTCTCAAAAAAAAATTTCCATGAAGTCTCAGACTTCCTGCCTTAGGTCAGAGGACCCCCCATTCTCCCTCAGATTCTCTCCATTTCCTTCTCAATGAAGGCCTGTTCTGTCCTTTTCTTTTCCTTTTACTTCTCTGCTATGCTTCTGAAAAACCTAGCAGGGATCATTTATACTTCTTGGCTATCCCAGCACTGTCCATTGCCCTCTAAGTCATCAACCTCCAAAAAACTAGAATCTCCCGCTAGCCCCTCCACTCTGTATACACCCATTAAATAGTTGCTAGTTTGGTGTTCTTTTTTCTGCCCATCCTGAGGCATGGCTCTCTCAGCCCCTCTTCATGTATTACTAAATTTGTCTGTGTTTTTATTTCATCCTTTTGCCATACAATTCATACAGGCAGTTGGGGATCTTGGCCATGTCCCCGGTAACCCTAGACAAAGAGTTCTTCTGGAGACCCTCTCAGGACCCATCACAACTGCTTTTCTTTTTATTGTTCCAATAAATATTCAACATAAGTTCCTTCTTTGCCCATGATTTCAGTCTGTGATTTTGTGAGACATTACCCAAGGTTGGATGGCAACCTTAGGATACAGGGATTTTGGTAAACAATCATTTAATGAGGGTTTCTAAAGGTTTGATTAGGCTGTTATATGAAAAAAAAGGAAAAATCAATGTTGTTAACTAAATTTCAAGATGCATTTGTGAGACTGTAAGTAAATAATTTGTGTCATTTCTTCTAATTGGATCAGCTAGACCTGGATCTTTTTTCTTTCTTTTTTTTTTTTTTTTATGTCTTTTTGAGACAGGGTCTCACTATGCAGTTCAGGATGGCCTTAAGCTCACTTTGTAGCTCAAGCTGGTCTTGAACTCACAACAATCCTCCTGCCTCAGCCTCCCAAGTGCTGGGATTACAGGCATGCACCACCACGCCCGGCTGGATCTTTTTTTAATAGCCAAAATAAAAAGAAAGCTCTTTGCTGCATCTCCTGCAAGAATGAAGACCATTCTTAGCAATCAGACTGTCGACATTCCAGAAAATGTTGACATCACTCTGAGAGGACACACATTCATTGTGAAGGGCCCCAGAGGAACCCTCCGGAGGGACTTCAACCACATCAGTGTGGAACTCAGTCTCCTTGGGAAGAAAAAGAAGCAGCTTCGGGTTGACAAATGGTGGGGAAACAGAAAGGAGTTGGCAACTGTCCGCACGATCTGTAGCCACATACAGAGCATGATCAAGAGGGTCACGCTGGGCACCGTCACAAGATGAGGTCTGTGTGTGCTCACTTCCCCATCAGCATCATTATTCGGGAGAATGGGTCTCCTGTCAAAATCCGGAATTTCTTGGGTGAAAAACACATTCACTGAGTGCGTATGAGGGCAGTTGCTGCTTACTCAGTGTCTCAAGCCCAGAAAGATGAACTAATCCTTGAAGGAAATGGCACTGAGCTTGTTTCAAATTCAGCTGCTTTGATTCAGCAAGCCACAGCAGTCAAAAACAGGGATTTCAGAAATTTTTTGGGTGGTATGTATGTTTCTGAAATGGGAACAGTTCAGCAGCCAGAAGAGTAAGATCCAAGAGTTAATACAGCCACAGAAGCAAGCTTCTGGATTGTAAAGCCAATCTGTGATATTTTAATGAGACAGACAATAAAAGATCTTTATTAAATAGAAAAAAAAAAAAAAAGGAAATTGCTAAGAACCTTGATTTTTAGCAGAGCAGTTTTGAGATCTCCAAAATAAAGTCAGTTGCTTTTGCTTTCTGGTCATGAAAGGTCTCAGATGTACTGGCACCTGGCATGATGTGCAGGACAAAGGTCGGGGCCACGCTCAGGGCACATTATGAAAGCTGCTTGCATTGTGGGAACTGACGCATCTCTGTGTGAAGCTAGCCCCGTGCAGCCTTGCAGACCAACGCCCATAGGCCTGTGGCAGCCATGACTTGCATGCCCAAGTGCTTTGGTTCTTCACCTGGTAGGACCAGTACTCATAGGTCCTGTCTTGGCTTTGAGAAGGCTAATGGAGAGAGGACTAGGGCAGCATCATGTGAGGGGGTCCAGTCTTGTAGAGGGAGAGGGAACCTTCAGTGTCTACCAGACTCCACTGCACAGCATTAATTAGCCTATTGGTGATAGAACTGGCTTTCATTTCTTCCATGTTTCTTATCTTTTGTGGAAATGCTTGTGGTTCAGATCCTAATGTGTGTGCTACAAACCATCCTAGATAATTTTGTAAACACAAACTAGGTATTTTATAGCAGAAATTTGTTTCCCACAGTTCTGGAGTTTGGAAACACAAGATCAGGGCGCCTGCAGATTCCATGTCTGGGAGGGCTCTCTGCTTCCAAAGATGGCACCTTGTGGTAGCATCTGCTGGAGAGAAGGAATGCTATGTCTTTAAATAGCAGAAGGCAGGAAAGGGCAAGAAGGAATAGAGTACATTCTTAGCATCTAGTGAGAGAGTACTAATCCCATTCAGAGGAGTGTGCTCATGATTTAACCACCATTCCAAAGGGCTCATTTTCCTAGTACTATCACACTGGTCACTAGGGTTTCAACATAAACACTTGGGAGGGAAAGGCATTCAGTCCAAAGCATGATTCTGGTATGCAGTCTTGGCTGCTTCCTCGCTGGCTTTAGGGTGCTGCCTTCTCAGCAGTGTAGTTTAGAGTAAGTAGGAAAGTCTAACAGTGGAGAATTTGAATTAGTCAGCTTTTCCAAACCTGAGACCAATTGCCTCCTACACCAAAATTAAAGGAGAAAAATCTTCATTTTTCTGAGGCAGGGTTTCACTATGTAGTCCAGGCTGGCCTTGAACTTGCTTATATAGCCCAGTTTGGCTTTGAGCTCACCGTGATACTCCTGCCTGAGCCTCCCAAGTGCTGTGATTACAGGAGTACACCACCATACCCCATGAAGATACATATTTTGGCTCACATTGGCAGAGATTTCAGTCCATGGTTGGCTCCTGCCAAGACAGAAACATCACAGCAAAAAGGAGTGGTGAAGGACAGCCCCTCTGTCTGTGTCAGCCAGGAAGCAGAGAGAGATGGGGTGAAGTGGAACAAGATGGAGATGCACCCCAAGATCTGCCTCTTCCAGTCAGCCCTACTCTAACAACCATTTCAGCTATGAACTGATCAATGAGTTAGTCCATCGATGAGATTAGTGCCCTTGGGATCCAATCACCTTCCAAAAGCCCCACTTTTGAATGTGAAACTTTGGGGAATATTTTAGATCTAATCCATAACATTCATGATGACAAATACTGATGGTGGTGGTCTTGTGGTATTGTCAGTTCTCAGCTGAATCTTGTATGTTTCCAGGTTGTCTTTACTGGATGTGGTGTACTTAATATTTATTAATGCGATAGAGTCACAACTGGAAAAGCCATTTTCCTACCAAAAAAATTTTTTTTTTTTAGTATAAACCAAAAGAAGACAATAAGCACCATACACAAATCACTTTGTCAGGGCCAGGGAGATGGCTCATAGGATAAGCACTTCCTTGGCAAGCACTAAGGGCCTGAGTTCAATCCCCAGTTCCACCAAAAAAAAAAAAAAAAAAAATCACTTTGTCAAATCTTCTTTAGTTTCTTTATTTTACTTGGTGAAGAAAAGGTTTTTTTTTTTTTTCTTCTTCTTCTTTTGGTCTTTTCAAGATGTATAGTATCTTGCTATGCAGCTCAGGCTGCAGTTCAGTTTGAGTTCATTGTGAAGCCCAGGCTGGTCTCGAACTTACGAGATCCTCCTGAGTACTGGGATTGCAAATGTGCACCATAGGCTATCAAGGAAAAGTTTATTTTGGCACATTGTTCTCCAGGTGAAAGGTCTGGAGTGCTGTCCCTGAGGCTGTCCTTCCTGCCCACAGGAAGGTTGGTTCCTGGAGGTTGCTCAGGGATTGCATGACATAGACAAGGATCACGTGTGTGTCCTCTTTAGCTTTTATCTTTCAGTGGACTTTGGTTAAAGGAAACTTATTTAGGGGAAAAGGTAATTTGTTTATTTGCATAGTTTTTTTTTAAATTTGGGAAATAGCCACTATGGGCATTATCTGAACTAGATCAATAAGCCTGAGCCAAGGTCTGATTATTACTTTTATAGGTAAGTAGGTGAAAGGGTGACAGTGGTAATATGTGCACTGACTTAAGAATATCTCTGACTTAAGAATTTTCTTTAAACTATTGAAAAGTCCATATTTAGGGCAGAGATTCCTGGTCATATATAATCTCTACCCACTGAAAATTCTTTTATGATGTTTGTAGGACAGCTTTGATGTTTGTCCACTCGAAGAGGAATGCATGTCCATGTGACCCAAACCATCAAGTGAGCACTGGCCTTGGCTATGCAGAAAGATGTGATAAAGACAGAAAGTCAAAACAAGGCTTTATGAGCTCTAGCATTAGCACAAGTTGAGTTATGTTTGCTCTCTGAGTTATCGCTCTGCAGAGGAATTTGTTAGTTAACTAGCATTTCTTGAGTGGCTGATCTATTTAGAGCCCTGAAATATGAACTCTTTAGCCATAAATACATTGAGAATTTGGGGTGGATGTTAATATGATGACTGTATTTTTCTGAGAGCAACTGTCTGATAATCTATATGCATGATAGGTGTATGTCTTGGTTGCTTTTCTCTCATTGCTGAGACAGAATACCCAACACTCAAATTAAGGAAGGTAAGGTTTATTTAGCTCCTAGTCTGTGGAGGTTTCAGTCCATACTCAGCTGGCTCCAAGGCAGGGTGGCACATGGCAGAGGGCATCAGTTCATGGCAGTGGAAAATAGCAAGAGCAAGAAGAGAAAAAAAAAAAAAAAGAGCGAGGAGCAGAGAAAGGAAGCCTCTTTCCTTCCCTATACTGTCTGCAAGCTGCCTGCCAGGGTGAGTGTAGCACTCACACCCATTATCTTCACCCTGGACCATGAATCAATTATGAACTCTAGAAGCCCCCTCCTGTGACTGCATGGCATTCTGGGGGGACATCTAGACACAAACCATAACATGTTAGATCCTTGACAATCCTTTTCTTTTTCTCTAACCTTATAATTTTAATTTTTATAGACATAATAAAATAAGTGTTTAATGCTGATAATTTTTGTTAATATCTCTAACATTTCACAAAGCATCTTTTGTTGACATTCTATAAATGATGGCATCTAATAATGTCCCAATGCTTTCTTCTTGTGAAGACAGTTTATGTATCTTTTTGACTTCTGAAACATTGGTTATTTCAGGAAGATTTTTCAGAGAAACCCGAAGACCTTCTACTTGAAATATTAGGTATTTTGATTTACTTGCTTTCTCCTTCTTCAGTGTAAACAATTAGAACTGATGTGTCATTTGATGAGACACCAAATTTTTTCAAAGCTTCTGAAATATGGTTATTTGGGGATCAGTTGAAAGGACCGCCCTACTGGGGAGTTTGAAACAACAGTAACAGCACATGGATATACTGCACTTGATCTTAGCCAAAAGGCCGAGAAGCAATACACACTGGATAGACTGAAATAGCACAGCTAACTCCAGCGGTGCAGGATGCACTTGGCATAGGAGGCCCCCTGCCTCTTTTATTTTCCTTTGCAGAGGATGCTAAAGCCTGACAGCAAATGTTGCTGAAATACACAGGGTCCAGTGATCAGGGAAGTGCTCCTTCCTAATGGGCCACCACGTTCTTGCTTTGGTTGTGTACCAGAGTGACTCACAGGAACCTCTAGGGACAACAATGTTAGGGACTGCCGCAGTGGCAGCAGTCAAGGTAGTGAATGGAATAGCACAACCTGTTTCATTCCCTACCGGTGTGTTAAGAGAGGGAGGCCAACACACAGGGTTTCAGAAGCATTGTGCCATGATGCAGCAAGGAGAGGGAGGCTGGCACTTTTCCTGTGGGAGGAGAGATTGAAGTGGGACCAAGCAGCCCTGAGCTGAGTCCGTCGTAGCAGAAGAAGCCGGGAGTAAGCAAAGTTAGGGACTGCAGTGATGGCAGTAAAGGCACAACATGACCCCTCCTGCCCCGTGATCAGGGTGGGGTGGGGTGTTATGAGCAGACATACTGCTCCTGCCTCTGCCATAGAGATAGCCCAAGGCTGCCCAGTCCCACTTTCATCTCCTCTCCCCTGAGGGGAATGCCAGCCTCCCACTGGTTCCTATGCCATGGCATGAGGCTTAAATCCTGTGCATCAGGCTTCCTCCCTCAAGCTTCTGACCCCCTTGATGACGGCACAGTGGTCAAGCTTTTTCTCTTGGGGGCACTCCAAGGTATTTGGGTTACCTCTGGAGTCGCGTCGTCTTGGGACAGTGCAATGAGGGATATGAATGTGACATTCATATCTTCTTTTTGTGGCTGTGGATGCCATTCAGCACAGTGTTCTTGACTGTCACAGCTTTTGCTTTAGCTTCAGCTTTGGAAGGGGTAGGGGCTTCCTTCTTTGCCTTTGGCGCCATCTTGGTAAAAAGCTTGTTTTTTCTTTCTCTTTTTTTTCTATTTGCTCACCTCTGTTGTCCCCTCAACTTTCTTGATTTTTTTTTATATTCTCAAGTAAGTGAACATTATCTTTAGCCTTTCTGGTTGGCTTCAATATTCTTTTGTTTTCTCACTCATTCTTATTTTCCTTTCCTCTTCTTCTGCTTTCCAAAGCTTAGGTGATCATCCTTTGGCCTCCAGCCTTGCTTTTACTATATTTCTCTTCATTTATGTTTCTGTGCTACCCCATCCCTCCTAAATCTCCTCTCCCCGACAGGATAAAATATTCAACAAAGAGGAAACTCCCTGCCTATGAATTCTTGGTTTAGGATGGATTTTATTAAATAACATTAGATCTTGCTCCTAGAGTAAAAGGTACCAAACTAATAGTTATCACAGTCTGTCAATCTCTAGGCTGTGCTTTATGTTACTATTATTACTAATCTTACTATTACTTTAGCCAGAGTTTCATACCTGTTGTAATCAGTTGTTCTCCCATGTATGACAACACTGTGATTTTGGGGGCTCATTAACATCACTGTAGTCCGGTACTAAAGAACTGGTGCTGAGCCAAATAAACATCACTACTCATCTCTAATAAGTTGGGAAGGCAGGACCTTGGAACAGAGACAAAGACTAAGAGATAGCTACATATAGAAGATACCTCTGAGGAATAGACATTTCCTAAAGAAGCCTTGATACTACTGATAAAGCTACCTGCCATAGGCAATTTATAAGCACCAACACAGGAATCAAATTAAAATAAAAAAATAGAAAATAATAAGATGCAGAGGTAAAATGCAACCCCAGGCCCCTAGGATAAGTCCAGAGGAAACAAGATAGAAGAAATCACAAACCACCCACCTGAAAATGCTGAAATGATAGTAGCAGAAGTAAAAAAAGAATGAGGTTATAGAGAAAATCAGATTAGAAGTAATCAGGTAAAAAAGAGATGACAAGCAAAATGAAGGAGCTACTCAGTGAATCTAGAGTAGACGCAGGTAAAAAAACAATAAAGAAGCTTAGCAAAATGATGGAAATCATGAATGCCCAACAGAGGAAACAGAATACATAAAGCAGACTCAAACAGATAACCAGGACATTAAAAATTTCATTGAAAGTATACTCGGCTGATTGAACCAAGATCAGGACAGAATATTAGACCTAGAAGACAAAGCTGGTTAGTGATGATAAAAAGAAAGATTTCTTGAAAGTATTAAGAGTCTACAAGAAATCTAGAGAAGAAGTAATGCTACTACAAACTATTTAATGAATTGAAAAGGAAGCAATACTCCCAAATTCATTCCTGGAAGCAAGCATTATCCTGATATCAAAACCAGAAAAGGATGCAGCCAAAGATGAGAACTATAGGCCAATCTCCGTAATGAATATAGACACAAAAATCCTCAATAGGACGCTGGCCAACAGAGTGCAGTAAATCAAGAGGATCATACACAACAACCAGGTGTTGCACACAACCCAGCCATGCAGGGGTGTTTCAACATATGCGAATCACTAAATGTAATACACCATATTAACAGAGTTAAGGACAAAAACCAAATGATCATCTCAGTAGATGCAGAAAAAGCTTTTGACAAAACCCAGCACCCAATCATGATAAAAACTCTGAATAAAATTGGAATAGATGGCCTTTATCTCAATCTTTTTTTTTTTTAAATCTCAATCTGATAAAATCCATTTATGACCAACAAATACTCAACATCATACTAAATGGACAAAAAACTGAAAGCTTTCACTCCAAAATCAAGAATAAGACAAGGCTGTTCACTGTCTCCAGTCTTATTCAACATAGTTCTGGAAACTTTAGCAAGAGCAATTAGACAAGGGAAAGAAATAAATGGAATAACTATAGGAAAGGAAGAAGTTAAATTTATCTTCATTTGCAGATGACATGATACTCTATATAGAAGACCCCCAAATCTCCACTAAATTGATAGATTTAATAAACAAGTATGGATATAAATACTCAAAAATCAATTGCCTTCCTCTATGCAAATAAGAAACTCACTGAGAGAGAAATTAGGGAAACAACATCTCTCATAACAGCATGCAAAAAAAAATGAAGTACCTAGGAATCTAACAAAAGATATAAAAGATCTCTACATTGAAAACTATAGTATTCTGGAAAAAAAAAAAGACTGAAGAAAACATGAGAGCCAGCGATCCCGGGGCCCCAGAGCCAGCGCAGCTCGGCCAGTGAGTGAGAGCTCCAGGCCCATTGTGCTGGAGGGACATCTCCTGGGCCCCCAGACACAGCACAGCTTGGCCAGGAACCAACAGAGGGGAACCACAGGAGCTGCATCAAAAAGAAACTGAACACAACAGCTAGATCCAGGCCAGGCAAAACTGGATAATCTCATACTTAATAGACTGGCACCAAAATCTCATTACACACTAAGGTTATAGCTGCACCAAAGCTCTACACCGAAGGTCAGAGGTCAGTACTATATAAAATGACAAAGCCAAGGAGAAAAATGCAATCCCAGGCCTTGAGTCCACCAGTAAGTGCAGAGGACACTAGCTCAGCTAAAATGAATGAATTAACATATACAGAAGCAAAGGAACAACAGCAGAAAGGTATGGAGGAACTCAGATGAGAATTAATTCCTGAAATAAAAAAAAGAAATATCTGAATACATAGCATCTGAATTAAAGAATCAAATGCAGAAACAGGGGGAAAACCAATGCTCACCCAGAATGAGTGCAGAGAGCACCATTCCAGCTGAAATGTATGAATTAACAGCATCTGAAGCAAAGAAACAATAGCAGAAAGGTCATGAGGAACTCAAAGCAGAAATAATTTCTGCAATCAAAAAAGAATTCTTTAAAAAAAAGGAATTCTTTGAAATCATAGCACCTGAAATACAGAAACAAGTCTGGAAATATACAGAGGAAACCCAAATTGGAATAAACTCTGTAGAAAAAGAATTAATAACTATCTCTAAAGAAGACATGGATAAAAAAAATAGAGATCAGAAATATGATAGAGTCCTTGAATGAGCAATAGAAAAGAAATAGAATGCATGAAACACAGTCAAAGAGATATAGAAGAACTAAAAATATCAAACATGAGTGTACAAAACCGTTTGAGTGAAAGCAAAGACAGAGTTTCAGATCTTGAAGATGCTGGTGCAGCTAGTGAAAAGGTGAGAAAGGATCTCTTAAAAACAATGAGAATGCAGGAAAATTAATCCATCACCTGCAAGATGACGCCAGGATGAACAATGTGAGATTAATTGGTATCAATGAGAATGGAGGAGTCAATACAAATGACATAAAAAGAATTTAGGGAGAAGTAATCTCAGAAAACTTCCCAAATATGAGAAAACAATTCAACATTCAGGTAACCGAAGCATACAGAACACCAAATAACTACAACCCAAGTAAAAACACACTGAAACATATAATGGTCAAGATCCCGGAAATCCAACACAAAAATAATATACTGAAAGCTGCTAGAGAGAAGAAGCAGATCACATTAAAAGGAAAACTCATCAGAATTACAGCCAACTTCTCTACACAAACCGTGAAGGCAAGGAGAGCATGGAGCAGAGTTCTTTAAGTCCTGTATGCAAACAAATTCCAGCCCAGACTATTATACCCTGCAAATCTCTCTTTCAACTTTGACAGAGAAGTGAAATACTTTCATGACAAAGAACAACTAAAGAATTTCATGATGACAAAGCCATCCGTACACAGGCTGCTGAAAGATGTTCTAGAGAGACCACAATGACCAGAACTCCACAAATGAGAACGGAAGGAACCTACTAAACAGGACAGACAATTAAACACAGGATACAAAGGAATAAACAGCACCAGGTAAATATCATGACAAACATAAGTCAACACATTTCAATTATAACTATCAATGTAAATGGACTCAATTCACCAATTAAGAGAAATAGACTAGCACAATGGATTAGGAAACAAAATTCAACAATATGTTGTATATAAGAAACACACTTAACTCAAAAGGACATTCATAGGCTCTAAATCAAAGGATGGAAAACAATACTAAATGCTCCAGCATCTCAGAAAAAAGCAGGAGTAGCAATTCTGTTCTCAGACAGTCTCAACTTCAAACCAAGAAGGATCAAATGAGACAAAGAAGGCCACTATATATTGGTTAGGGGAAAAAATCAAGAGGAAGAGGTAACACTCATAAATATCCATGCACCAAACACAGGACCACCCAACTATATAAGACAAATCTTAAAGGACATGAGAAATCTAATATCCAAGATGACAATCTTAACAGGAGATCTTAAAACCTCCTTATTTTACAAAGATAGGTCAACCAGATAAAAAATCAGCAAAGAAGTAGCAGAACTGAACCAGAGCATGGAACAAATGGACCTGTGGACATATACAGAATGATCCACCCAACCACAGCTGAATACACATTTTTTTCAGCTGCACAGCATCATTTTCCAAAATAGACCACATACTAGTCTAGAAGTCATGCTTAAGTATATGCAAGAAAACAGAAATTATCCCATGCATATTATCTGACCACAGTGCAATGAAACTGGAACTAAATGACAAACCAGAGAAACCTGCTAAATTCATGGAAACTAAACAACACCCTACTCAGCAATCAATGGGTCACAGATGAAATTAAAGAAGAAATTCAACAATATCTACAATTCAATGAAAATTCAAGCACAACTTATTGGAATTTATGGGATGCAATGAAAGCAGTTCTTAGAGGCTAAATCATAGCTATGAACTCACACATTAGGAAAATAGAACAGGAACAAATAAACACCCTAATGTTGCACCTCTGACAACTAGAAAAAGAAGAGCAAATGAAACCCAGAGCCCAAAGACAGGAAGAAATCATAAAGATTAGAGCAGAAATTAATTCAATTGAGATAAAGTTCAGAGAATCCACAAATCAAAAAGTTGGTTCTTTGAAAGACTAAATAAAGTTGATAAGCCTCTAGCCAACCTCATCAAAAAGAGGAAAGAAAAAATTCAAGTACATGCAATAAGGAATGAGAAGGGTGACATCCCCACAGACCCAGCGGAAATTCAGAAGATTATCAGTAGGTACTTTGAGAATCTGTATACTCACAGAATAGAAAACACAGAAGAAATGGACAAATTCCTCAAAAGGTACAAATTACCAAAACTGAACCAAGAAGATATAACAACTCTGAATAAGCCAATAACAGATAGTGAAATATGAAATGTAATAAAAAGCTTACCGACAAAGAAAAGTCCAGGTCCTGAAGGATTCACAGCTGAATTCTACAAGAAATTGATAGAAGATATAATCCCTACACTCCTCAAACTCTTCAATGAAGTTGAAAAGGAAGCAGTCCTCCCAAAAACATTTCTGAAGGCAAGTATTATACTGATTCCAAAACCAGGGAAAGACACAAATAAAAAGACAGAACTAAAGGCCAATCTCCATCATGAATATAGATGCAAAAATACCCAGTAAGATCCTAGCAAACAGAATATAGCAAATCATCAAGAAGATCATACACCATGACCAGGTAGGATTCATCCCAGGGATGCAAGGATCGTTCAGTATTCAAAAATATATAAATGTAATGCACTATACTAATAGACTGAAATCTAAAAACCACATGATCATCTCAATTGATGCAGAGAAAGCTTTTGACAAAGTCCAACACTCATTCATGTTCAAAGATCTACAGAAAATTGGAATAGATGGACTCTACCTTAACTTGATAAAAGCCATCTATGACAACCCAAAAGCTAATATAATCCTAAATGGGGAAAACTGAAATCTTTTACTCTTAAATCAGGTACAAGACAAGGATGTCCTCTATCACCCCTCCTATTCAATATAGTTATTTTATTTTATTTTGTTGAACTACAAATGTCAATCAGACAGTTTCAAGACACCTTAACAATACAGATTCGATAAACTAATACATTGCAAACTGTTTTCATAATGTGTTGGTATTGTACAAGGTGCATACATGATATTATATTTACAGATATTATTT
>PVKA01035020.1:0-22985 GCA_004027165.1 Ctenomys sociabilis | reverse complement strand
GAAGGAAGGAAGGAAGGAAGGAAGGAAGGAAGGAAGGAAGGAAAGGAAGGAAGGAAGAAAAATGGTGAAATGGAAATGGTCCCGGCTGTGTTTTATTATATGCATTTGTCTTAGTATTTCATTGTTTTCTTGTTGCTAGGACAAAATACCCATCATCCACTGATTAAAGGAAGAAAGGCTCATTTGAGCTTATGGTCTGTAGTAGTTCCAGTCCATAGTCAGCTCACCCTAGAGGGGAGTGGCATAGTCGAGGAGTAACAGTCCATGTGAGGGCAGGCAAAGAAAAACCAGTAGTGAACCCACTTACTTTCTTTCCCTTTATAGTTCATCCAGGCTACAAGCTGATACATCCAGGGTGGGAAACTCCATTCTGCCTAGAACTATGTTAAACAACCAGTAGACTAATATCTTTATCATGCCCTCAACGCAGTGTCACATGCTCTTGATCTACCACTTCCCAAAAGCCCAACCTACGAGTGCACGAGGCCTTGGGAGCATGTGGAGATAAAGCCAGGACAGTATTCTAAATGCAATGGAAATGAGGCATGAGGTCAATGGCTTAGTGGAATGACTGTAACTCAAATCTAAGACTTTTAAGCTCTGAGGCATAGTTGAATTCTACTTACCAGTGATTTTTAAACAGGTATGCATAAAATACCTATAGTCACTAGGGATAAGTGACAACAGATGCGAATTCCAGATGCTACTTCCAAGAATGATGACTTGGTATATCTCTCAGGAAGTTAGAAATATGGATGATTAATAAGCGTCTCTGATAACCCTGAGCAATTACTTTTATCACTCTGCAAGAAGTCTTGGCTACACCTCTCCCGCTCTTCTGCCTCATATCAATGGTTTCGTTTCTTTTCTTTTTCTTTCCTTTTTTTTTTTTTTTTTTTTTTTTTTTTGTATATTAAGGAAGGCTCTACAGGGTGTTCAGGGTCTCACTACTAGATCAGACTCATAGTGATCCACCTGTTTTTAGCTTCCCAAGAGCTGAGATTACAGGCGTGAGCCACGAGGTGCAGCCTCAATTGCTGTCTCAGTGCACCTCAGCAGCAGGGCTGCCCGGCAGGCCCTGGGGATCGAACCCTGGACACCTGTGTCTGCTTGCAGGTGCTTTCATCTGATGAGTTATTTGGCCAACCCCATGTCAAGGCTTTCATAGACCTCTAACAGCAGCCACAACGTGAAAGGCAGAACAGTCCACTGTCCTGTTTGGATTCTGATTTTCTTATCCTGTTAAATGAAAATAATATTTAAAAAATGAAAATAATACTATTTCTTTGCCTCAAAGTATTTTTTTGCCTCATAGTATTGATATAAAATCAAATGCTAGAATAAGACCTTCAGTGCTCATATTTGTAAAAATAATGTTAAAGTCTATATTTTAATGACAAAAACACATAAATCAAAATATGCTCATGTACTTTCACACAGTTATCTGTGGTCACAGGAAGTGTGATCCTGCATTCACGGCTGCTGTAGCCTGCTCAGCTCTCGCACATTCACTCTTTCCTTAGAACATCATTAACATGCACAAGACACGAGACACAGCCCACATCTAGGAAGGAAACAGCTAAGTTAGCAGTAAATTTCCCCTCTTCTCCACTTCAGACATCATCAAAAAACAAACAAACAAAAAAATCCATCATTTTTCATGACAACACAAATTAGCTTACACCAAGAAGGTGTTATGTCACTTATGCACCTACAATCCACATGTGAATTTTAGGCTCTCGGGGCCTCTTTTCCTCAGTGCCTGTTACCCAAATCCAAGACAGTTAGCTTGACAAGAAATTGAATCCACAGCTGCATTTCATGACTCATCACAAGAAATGGTCTAAAAATGAAAACACAGCCTCTTCATGTTATTGAGGACTACAGGTAGTAAACATTCCAGCTTTCCTGTGTCAACTTCAGGAAGAGCAGAATAGCAAGAAAATGAGACATAATCTCTACCTGAAGAATAAATAAACAGAAGCCTGCATTACACCATCTCTAAAAAGAAGTGATTTCTTTTTGTAAAAATAAGTATGAAAAGCAAAATTTGTAGGTAGGAAAATAGCATCCTTCATTTGTTGTTGCTATTGTTTTTGCTTTCTAACACATTTAAAATGCAACTGTAAACATTGGTCTAGATTTCATCTTAGTATTTGGACATCCAGTTTTCCAGCACCATTTTTTGTTGTTATTGTTGCTGATATAATAATAATAATAATAATAATAATAATAATAATATAATAGGGTCTCACTATGCAGCTCAGACTCATTAGGATCCTCCTGCCTCCATCTCCTTAATGCTTGGATTATAGCTATGCCCCATCCATGCCTGGATTCAGAGACACTACAGTGCACCCTGGTTCTGAGAACAGCAGAGCATGCTGTATCAGGGATCGAACTGAGCACCTTGTGTTTGCCAGGCAGACACTTTGAACACCAAACTATCTCCCCAGCCCACCAACACCATTTATGAAAGATGCTGTCTTTCTTCCAGTGAAAGTGTTTGTCAACTTTGCTGAAGATGATGTGGCTGTTGGTTCCTCCTGCCCCCAAAGAAGGGATCTCTACATTTTCTGTTCTTTTTTCTCAGAGTGTTATACTTTTCATTGAAAGTACCATCTTAAATGGCATGATAAAAAGAGTATTTTCTCCTTTTAAAAGGAGATTTTAAATTTTTTTTTAAAATCTGCTTGGTCACTATGTTCCAATCCACTGTTAAGTCAAAGGGCTGAGAGCTGAATGCCTGCATATTTGTTGAACATAGAAGAAAACATTAGGTTTTTCACAATATGAAATTAGCTCTAGGTCCAGCCATATAGCTCAGCAGACTAAAGCACTTGGTTAGGCAGATGCAGGGACTGCGGTTCGATCCCCAGTGTGCTGTGCTGGCCTCAATCCCAGGGCAAGCTGAGAGGGGGATTGAGACTGGGTGGGATCAACATAAAAAAAGAAGAAAAAATTGGGACTGGGAGATAGCTCAGTAGAATAAGTGCTTGCCTGGCAAATGCAAGGGCCTGAGTTTAATCCCCAGTTTTACCAAAAAATATAGACTGGGTGTGGTGTCATGCACCTGTAATTCCAGCACTTGGGAGGCTGAAAACAAAAGAATCACTACAAGTCCAGTCTATGTAGTGAGACCTTGTAGACCCTGTACTAACACATAAAAAATAATAAATAAATAAGTAAAATTAGCTCTGCATTCTACATGCAGTGAGAACACATGATCTTATTAGGTTTGGTAAAATCTCTTAGACATAATTTCAAGAGATTGAATTTATGTTAGATTTTACTAAACACTGTTTCTATTAAGATGATGTATCATTTACTTTTCCACTGCTATAACAAAGTAGACAACACATTCAACTTAAAGGAGAACAAAACTTCTCTGGGCCTGTGACTGGCTGGCACCCAGGCAGAAAGAACTCAGCAGAGGAAGCTGATGAAACTGTCAGAGCCCAGAAGCAGAGACAGCAAAGTGAAGGATGGAGAAAGGACAAAAGTACACCCTTCCAGGCCACATTCCCAGGGATGGCCAGGCCCCACCCATGTCTTCTGAATTTACAAATGGATTAATACACTAATTAGTATAATGCTTTGTAATCCAATCACCTTCCAGAAGCCCAGGCTCAAAACACAGAAAGAAACTGGGTGACATTTAAATATAAACCATAATAGAAAATCAAAAGTTTTGTCTCTCTTGTTGATTAATAAATGGTATAACATAGATTGGTCTTATGTAGTGCCAACTTTATAGTACTTCTCATAATGTACTAACTTTTTATATATTAATGAACCCAATTTGTTCACAAGTTCTTTCCAGTCTTTCTAGCTTGCATTCAAGAGGGGAATTGGTCTGCAGTTTGCTTCACTTCTCTGGTCTGCAGGTATAATTTTAGTATTGGTAATGCTGACTTCACAGAAGTGAGAGGATTGTGAAACTTGTGTTCAATGTATAGTTGTCACTTACTTGTAATGACAGTTAGGCCTGGATTTTCATTAGGAGGTTCTTACCCTCAAAAGTTTCTCTTTGTAATAGGTATAAATAGAGATACAGAAATGTTATCTATTTCTTTTTGAATAAAATTTGGTAGTTTATGTGTTCCAAGGGATTTGTCCATTTCACCAAATATGTCAAACATGTTGGCACAGAGTTATTAATAGTATTGCCTTATTTCTCTTTAATATCTGTACATCTTCACTGATATTTCTTTTGTATTCACAGAATTGTATTTTTTCTATATTTTTTCTGATCATTCTGGACAAGTAGTTTTTAATGTTACTGATCTCAGAAAAACAACTCTTTAATAAAACAATTCTGAGGGCCAGGGAGATGGCTCAATGGAATAAGCACTTCCCTGGCAAGTGCAAGGGCCTGAGTCAATCCCCACTTCTGCCAAAAAAAAAATTTTAAATAAAAATAAAAAAGGAGTTCTTAATTTCAGTACTTTATTGTGGTTTTCATATTGTCATGCATTCATTTCCACTCTGGCCTTTTGTTTTTTCTTTCTTTCTTCTACAGTCTGGATTTTTATTTGTTTTTCATTTTCTGGTTTCCTAAAGTAGAAACTTCAGTCATTTGTGTGAGCTGTCTACCATGCCTCTGCTTGCTTGGCACTTTCCAATAAACTTTTAAGGAGCACCATTATAAAAATTTCTTCCAATTTCTCATAATAATGGTGTGCTTCTTTGTTAAACACTGTATTGTCAAATTCTTTGTGGTAGATAAGCTTGATAAAGCCAACAGAACTGGTTTTGGGAATCTTCCCAGAAGACAAGGGAGGTCATAGTAAATAGTGAGATTCTTTCCAGGACAAACTAAAAATGGGAGTTAACAGAGTTTATTAATCAACCTGGCATCCGAATCCACTTTGCCCAATCCTTACAGATCAGAAACGCCTCTAGCCTCATTCTTCATTTCCTCTTGGCTTAAATTCCTTCTTGGTTTCTATGGCAACCACAACAGAACACCATCGTTGTGGACTCAAGAAGTCATGGGATTCTTCTTTGTAATTAGTTCTGTTCTCCTTTTATTTATTTTGTGTTTACAACATCTTAACAAGGGCAGGAGAGGAGCGAAGGAGTGAGGCATCTTAATGTGGGTGGATGACAGACTAAACCTGACCTTTTCTTTGCTAGAATAAAATTAACCCATTGAGAGTCACAATCCACTAAAATAGCCAGGTGTGTGGGGTTGGGTCCTGGGAGTGTGGCTTTTGTCTTTTCTCTTCTTCTCTGGAAATTCTCCCATGAGCTACTTCCAAGTCACCATGAGCTAAGAAGATTTACTCTGCTCCACCCTTCTACCATGATGCTACTGACATGGGACCAGATAATAGTGGTCTGAATCCACCTAAAATGAAAATGTGAGCCAAATTAAATCTCTCTTCCTATAAGTTGTAGGTGTTTGGTATTGAAAAGCATTGGGAAAGACAATTAAAGCATACAATCAGTACAGGAGCAGCGGGATTTTTGCAGTGACTGCCTTATCATGTAGTTTAGAAGTCTTTGTAAGAGGTTTTGGTTGGGAGCTTGCAAGGTTTGGAGACATAGGCTTGATATACCCTAAAATGTTGTAAGTAAAATTTTAGGGGTGATTCTAGTTGGATATCAGAAGGCCAGAAAGCTAGCAAGAATATGTACAGTAAAGTTTGGATTAAGAGATATTATGGATTTGTGTCCAAACTTTATCTGGGGGCAAGGGCTTGGGGGGGCTTTATTAGAGATGGCAGGATCTGGAGAGCATTATGCTGGGATTAAGGGTTTGTGATTGCTAAATTAGTCAACTGATTGGTTTGTCACATTTCTAGGTAGGAAGAAGAGTGCCCCATACTGGGTTTAAGTGCCATGGAGTAGCCTGGATAAAATATAAGGTAGAAAAGGGAGGTTAATGTGTCCCTTGTTTCTGTTTGCTTTCTGCCTGCCAAGAACTGGTTCTCTTCTCCAACGCCCCTCTGCCATGCCTGGAGCCAGCCAGGAGCCAGCCAACTATGGACTGATGCTCTACAAACTGTGAGCCAAATAAACTATTCCCTCTTTAACTCTGGATATTGGGTATTTTGTCTTAGCAATGATAAAAGTAACAAAGAAAAAGAAAGTAGCAAAGAAAGGAGGTTTCACTTGGGAACAAGGACTCCATTGATAAATGGAGTAGAAGCCTTGTGGGCTACAAACCACAAGGCCATGGTGGGTGAGTCGTTTTGGAACTCGTAGCTCACTACACTGCACTCTAGATGTCAGATGTGCTGTTACAAGATTTGATGTTTCTTGGCTTGGGTTTGGTCTTAATTTGGCTCAGTTCTTTTCTATTTCACATATCCCTTTGGGAATAGAAATCTTTACCTTGTCCCATAGAAATTTTGGATTATGTAACTTGTTTTTAACTTACAGAAGTTTAGTCCAGTCTCAGAAGATATTTGCAGTTCAACTTTTGGGAAATATTTGAACAGTTGAGACTTGGTGGGAGGAAGGAATTATTGTGCTATTAGTTGCAAGACAGTTGTATCATGTTAGATCAAACTAAGAGGTGTTAATTTGGAGGTTAAATATGGTTTATGAAAATGTGTTTGGGTGTCAAATGGATAAGCAATGACTCGTGATAGTACAAGTTGATGTGTGTATTTGATCTCCTTTGGGACCAATTTGAGAAACTGGTGGAACTCACTTCTAGGTGTGGCTGGATAGATAATGAGAGGAACGGCTTTGGGGTATAGTTCTGGTTGCTTCCTCCCTTGTGCTATTCTTCAGCTTTCCTTCTGCACCAGCATCAGCTAAGCAGCTTCACCTCAGCTTTCCTTTCCTCTATGAAGTTTCTACCTCTGAGTCAGCCTCCACAGACCGAATCTGCTTAAAGCTCAAGTCAACTGAAGACATTTCTTCTTTAAATTGTGGATGTCATTTACTTTGTCCATTTTAATTTAAATTCGGATTAAAATATGCCTAGTAACACAGAAGATAAAGTCAGATGAAAAAATACAGACATAAATAACTCATTTACAAAGATATGGAGTAGAATCTAAGTGAAAAAATTTAAAGATAGTTAGTTTCATTGCATTTATGTATTTTATTTATATGCATGCTCAAATAGGATAAATTATAAAGCTTATGTCTAACTATATGTCCAACCTATTTGCAACATATATAAAACAAACATTTGAAAAGAAAATAATTGTGTAATAGATAATTTATTTTTTTTCTTGCTTGCTGTCCATAAAATGATGGGAAACATTGATACCTAAGCAACATTGAAATATGGGATATCACTAGGCAAGACGTGTCACTTAAGTTGTTTCTCCCAGTGTCGATAGAGTCAGTAGTATCTGTATACATGACAGTCCCCACACTGCTTCTGAAAGAAGTATGTTTCCACAGAATGAAGACTCAAGGTGAACAGTGGACACTATGCTGTGGGTCTAAGGCATGGCAAAACAAATGGCTTAATTGGGGTGTTTATTACATTAATCAGTAGTAAAGTTAATTGGTTTACCATGTAAAATGCTGCTTTATCAAATTTGTTTGTGTTTTGTTCTGTCATGGTGACATCTAAATGGAGAAAAGTGTAGACTAAGCACTTAAATAATTGATAAGTTGCCCCCTTTGTATTATTAGCTAGTCCCTGAAGCATAATATTTTCCAGTATAAGAAAAAAAAACTGAACAGAGGCAAAAAATAGAAATGTGATTCCTTGGACAAAATACCTGTCACTGAGTCAGATAAAGATGGGTGTTTGCTTTTTACCAATAAAATTCTTCATCCTTTCATTAGTGAATTAGCCCTTCAGTAATATACTGAAATATTTCTGGAAATATCCACTCTAACAGTCAGTGAAGAGTACATCAGGGAATCAGAATAATGTGCTCTGTGCAGCAGCAAGAAGAAAAGGCACATCTACAGAAAATCTTAAACCAACCATAAAGCCAACTAAAACTTAGTTTGTATTTTATTGTCCTGTACCAAGAATTGAAGTAACAGCTAATAAAACAACCCCCATGGTGAGCTACCTCCACACCTCACTTCCCTTGTTCTCTAATTGGATCACAAGGTGCAGAGGCAACATTAGTGCAAGGCAACACAGATGACAAATTGTGCCTGAAACAGTGGCTTGTCCATTACTCCACGTGCCCTCCAGGAGCACTAACTCATCCTGCACAAAAACTTCAAATATCCACAAAGCTAGGCTTTCTAGGGAAGTTTCTTTAACAGTTTCCATTTCCAAACCCAGCAAGGGTAAGAAAAGTATAGTATCGAGACTTTGTATAATTAATGAATCAAAACAATTGACAATAACAGACTTCCTTCTTGTTCTTCTCTGTCACAAGCCACACTAAGGCACAAGAAGACCTCACAGGCTGGCTTTCTCTGCCATCTGGAAAGCTGTTGGACACCTGCATGATGAGATGAAACAATCCAAGGGTTCTGAAACTTCGCAAATTGAAGCATAACAAAATCATTGGCCAGAAGCTAAGAAAAGTGAAAAAGGGATCAGAGTTACACGTTTGATGTATGTCCTTCTGGTGCACACGGTTAGGTATTCAATAGGCTACCAGTGCTGACAAACTACACATTGTCGACTTTGTGGGCCAGTTGCATATGGATATTCGTGGGCCTCATTGTTTTCCAATATATTTTCTAATCCACCCCTGTGGAACCATGTGGGTAGACAGGTGTTAGGGTTAAAAATTCATATGGCATGTGATAGGATTTTGGTGAGGAAGTGGAGCAGAAGGGATGGACATTGTGACAGCTTGTGAGGTTTGAGAAGTGAAAAGGGAAGGGGGGAGATGGATTGTTGTGCCTATTGGAAAAATTCATTGAAATATACAATTGTGCATACTGAGGAATCAAAGAGGCCTTGTCTACACTCACAGGAGTAATAAGTCGAAAGTATTTTAAGGGACAAAGAGATTATGCAAAGTTGGTACTGTTCTACACAGAATTATTTAATTAGTTCAGGGGCAGATTGATTCTGTTATTAATCAGTAAATTGATGTGGGACAGAGAGCGAAGGAGGGGAGCAGGCTCCTGCTGTAATCCATTGTAAGAGCCTTTCTGCATCTATTCACTTATTCAGCAAACACTTTTTTCAGTCTTCATCTGTGCAAAACATCCCAATAGCAACTGTGGAGGATGTAAACAAGTCTTTGTTAACATTCTGCTCTCCTTCAAGTTATTAACAAGAAACAGTGCACTAACTAAAATAGTTAAATTTTTTGCAATCATACTATGCATCAGAATCCTTGGTAGGTGTTTCTATGAGATGTTTATAATTCTGACAGTGTTGACACAGCCAGGCAAGTAGCTAAATTTCCACCAGGTAAGGAAGCAATGCTCCAGGGCCATCATAGATCACAGAAATATTAGAAAAGTGTAACTAAGATTTGAGCCATACACTCTTCGCATTTTGGTATCTGAATACTGACAAAAGTGAATGTGGGATGTGTAAACATCCGATTGTTTCCTTAGCATTAGAACCTGAAAGAGTAAATGAAACTGGAAAGAAACAATAGATATTATGAAAAAGAAAAAGTCACTCTAAAGGAAAGAGCTACTGGAATGGGAGAAAGGAGAAGAGAAAGAAAAAGAAAGGTAAAACACACACACACACACACACACACACACACACACACACACCATGAGAAAGAGAGCTAAGATAATGGTACTACTAATTTCTATTGGTTGACTGAAAGGAACAGCTAATGTTTAACTGCGTGATCAATTTTGCATTCATCTGCATATCTGGTAATCTGAGCAACTACTTTGAACATAACAATATGTAATAAGAAAACATTGTTAATTTTCTATCATTTTGTTTTGAAATTCTGTATCATTTCTATTGTTTCTTTTTTATGGTTTTTATTCTCTTTCACAGAAAAAAGTGCATATGAAAAGCAGTAACATCATGATATGAAATAATTAGAAAGGAAAAAAAAGCAGTGAGGATTTCTAGCCATTATCTCTGTATTCTCACATCTCTTTCAATATTGTATTGATAACAACTTTTATTTTACCATGTACGCAATAATTTAACAAACACTAAAACCTACCATGCTACTATATCTTATTATAGGCAATACACATGTACATTGTACTCGGTATGCTATGCTTATATATAATATTGAATATTATCTCTGTATTGGTGTATCACCCATTGTTATGCTAGGGTTGATAGGCAGAAATTATTAAAATAAATTAACTGCCATCATGGTACTTTCACTCTGAATTGGGAGTTGCATAACCAATAAAAAATTGTACAATGTCAGGTAGTAATATGTGACATGAAGGGAAAAAGCAAAGCCAAGCATGATGGTGCTTGCCTCATGTCTGTGCTCCCAGCACCTAGGGAGGCTAGGGCAAGAGGATCCCAAGTTTTGCCTCAGCATGGACAACTTAGCCTCTTGGAAAGACACAGTCTCAAAATTTAAAAAGGGTCAGAGGAGGACTGAGGAAGAAGCTTGATGCAAATGATTCAGATCCATCCCTAGTACTGAGAAATAAGCAGAGAAGAGGGAGCAGGGAGGGAGGGAGAGAGGGTGGGAGGGGGAAAAGTAGAGAAATATTCTGGGCAGCCTAGTAATTTAGCTCAGAGGAAGCCTCCCAAAACCACTGGTGCTGCTGGATCAGAGTGAAACATGCAAATGCCTAGAGATAGGCATGCTCAGAATCAAGGGCAATATGGGTTTACAGGCCATAAGGATGAACAAAAATAAGTATATTTGGAGAAATTAGGAGCCAGCATGTAGTCAGTGAGTGAGTGTGTGTGTGTGTGTGTGTGTGTGTGTGTGTGTGTGTGTGTGTAGAAGAATGAGGGGCAGGAAAAGTGGCAGAAAATAAAGACAGAGACAATGTCATACTGCATAGACCAGATGGTTTAGGTCTGGTAAGTTATGACAATCTTAATCCTACTGAGCATGGCTGAAAGGTAAAGGACAGTTTTGAGCATGGGCACAATAGTGTGACAATCGCCCTAGTTGCTGAATAGAGAATAGTCTCTCGAGAAGCACATGGAGGCAATGGCTATTGAGGAGACCCTTTCATTTCAGGAAGAAAAGAAAACATTTTCAGAGCATCATGGTGGGGCATGGGTGTCTATATGAGAAAAAACTGAATCAACCTCATTCACACAATACACAACTTTTTGAGGAGGTTGATAAACCTAAATGTGAGCATTAAAAATAAATGCCTCTAGGTAGAGGAGAACCTAGGAAAATGTAACGTGGAAATACACAGTTCTTGAAGTGAACATAAGAGCACTGATAAATTGACAGACTAAGGTGCATTATAATAATACATAGTAAGGGCCCCGGGAGATGGCTCAGTGGAATAAGCGCATTCCTGGCAAGCACAAGGGCCTCAGTTCAATCCCTGGTTCTACAAAAGAAAAATAATAATAATAATAATAATAATAATAATAATAACCTGATCAAAAAGAAAAAAAACATAGAATAAAGTCAAGCCTTACTGATGTGTGTGAGAAGGATGGATGAACAGATAGTTGAGGACAGACAGACAAGTAATTTAGTTAAGTTTTATAGACACTTCTAAGTGGACAAGTGAGTTGCTTCTACTACTTTGCTATGAGAACCAATGCTGTAATGAATACTCTTAAACACATAGTTTCTTCCTTGTCTGTTCATTTTGCTAGTGTGTTGTACAATAAATTTATAGAAGGGATTTCTTCTTCACAAGATGAGTGCATATGAAATTTTATGTTCTCTCCAACTATGTATGACATTGCCTCCTCTATTTAAAAAAATAATATAGGGGCTGGGGAGACAGCTCAGTGGAATAAGCACTTCCCTGGCAAGAGCAAGGGTCTTAGTTCAATCCCCAGTTCTGTAAAAAAAACAGTATATTCTCCATTTGGGTATATAATAACTTACTATATTTTGAATTTATGTTTTCATTATTAGGAACATAATTTCCTTTCATAAATTTGAGAGCTCCTCATACCCATCCATTCTCACCCAAAGCCCCTGTGGTATGCCCACTAAGATAAGAAGATGGCTTCACTAGAACTGGCACGGTGGAGAAATAGAACTGACACCATTTATAATCTAAGAAGAATGGATGTTTGCAAGATATTTTGTTTTCTTAGGCATCAGGAAGAGGTATCTCTCTTAGATCTTTTAAGAATATTTGATATTTTCCATAACATTTGTTACCTACTTCTTATAAAATTATGCATAGATATTTGATTTTTGCTGCGAAGGTGAAGATTATATTCCTACTCTTTCATCAACTGGAAATTGTTTGAATGTATGAAAGTATTTGTTTCTAAATAATAGTTTAATCTATTTTATTGAGGTATCACAGGGCTTGTACAAAGGTTTTTTTCATTCTTTTTGCTTTCCTAGATAAATTGTATTTACCTGTGAAACTCAATTTCATCTGTATTTTCACTTTTTTGAATCTTATATCTTAAAACTCGTATACCCACAAAGGCTTAAATGTGAGAGATACACAGAAGAAAAATATTATAAGTTAAATTGTGCTGGCCCCTGGAATGAGGAGTTGAAATAAGAGAAAGACATTGGAACAGGTTATCTCTTGAAAAGCAACTGTCTTTCTTACAAGGTATCTTCTGCTTGAAGCACGAAACCCAAGACTATTAAGGGTCAAGTTAGTTGTACATATTTTAGAATTTGTGTCAGACACAAATTCTAATAGGCAAATCCAAGTTACATAAGGAATAAACAAAAGTTGAGTACGATGGGGAGAGCTTGGGGGCAATTGAGTCCTGAAGTAGGAAGAGCCAGAGAACTTGAATGACACAATCTGACAGGTCTCCTCCAAGCCTCCTGCACTGTGCTCACCTTGAGAGAAACAGTAGCGATCCATGTCATAACACCCTCAAGGGAGCAGGAGCCTAGGGTAAGGTCTCTAACTGTGATCTTTCCTGTTCTTTGCCTCTGAGAAACAGACAAAGATGAAAGCCAGTGTCAAAAATATTAGGGAAATGAGCAGTGTTCTTAAGCCAGCTGCTAAGGAACAGAGACTGCAAAGGGGCACAGGGGTGAGGGGCTTGGTGTTCTACCACCAGGACTGGTAATGGCTCCAGCTGTGATGGAGAGTGGAGGGTAAAGTCACTCATGCAGCAGATGACATACCTCACAGGGTCTGTCCTGTTAGAGGTACAAGGGAAGTCTGAGACTGACACACAGCCTTCCTTCTCAGAGCTGAGGCCTAGGCAATCCATGCTGCACTGCTCGGCATCTTCAGAGAAGGGGTCGGCCACTGCAGTGTACCTTCTAGGAGAGAATGACCTCTTTGCTTCCCTGCCTTGTGGTTATGGTAACAGTGCATAAGGTGGAACCCTCTTTGGCCCCCAAGAGTGCTTCTCTCAACATACAGATTCCTATGCTACTTGCTTCAGACCAAGAGTCTTCTAAAGGCAATTAAATTTGTAATTAATGCATTGCCCAACTACATGGAACCACATCTGGACCAGCCCAAAGGGAAACATGGGTTGGATGCAGGCATAGTATTCAAAGATGAGAGCCCAGGTTCCCAATGGCGTAATGGATGCACTTGTCATTGTTGCCCCTAAGATGATCCTAAAATCATCAGTTGGGAAGGCACACGTGTGAGGCTGCATGTGTGTCCATGCTTGAAGGCGAGTTTTGGCACAAATGTTTCAATAAGGAGGAGCATTGTGTTAGCTGTGCAACATTTCTTATCTCCTTCTGTGAAATTCCTTTTCACAGTGGAGAATCCACCATTAATTGCTCACATAAGGCCATCTCTTCTGTTTGCGATCTCCAGCTTTGGCTGCCGGGACCACAGTAGTGCACACAATAACCGAAGTGCCTGGCCTTAATGAGCTCTCACTCAAGTTGCTATAAAATATATATATATATATATATATATATATATATATATATATATATATATATATATATATATAAACAAAAAATACATATAGAATAATAAATGCTGAAAATGCAGACAAATGTTTTCAAAATCACAATGCTACACCCACCAGATGCAAATATTTTGAAATGCAGAGTAATAGAAAACTACAATTACCCTTGATTAACTTCAGAAAAAAAATTACTTAGTCTTTAGCAAAAAGTTATTAAAGTTTTCTCCTACATGTAGAGTTCTGTCTAGAACCAAAAATATTTTGAAGCTGATTTAAAATAAGCACCAAAATCTGCTTTTTACTTCATTCGTGAGACACTGACGAGTTCTGCACATATTTTAATACTCGCTTTTCATTGTACCGAGCTGTCAAAGCAGAATCAGTGACTTTTAAGTATCTTAAATCCATCTCTGCAAACTATTTCTACTTCTTCAGGGGTATAACACTCGTGAGTAATTATTTGGCATCAAATGACATGCAGAGGACACAATAGAAGGAAAGGCTTTCTATGTAATCACTTTTAAAGAACATATTTTAAGCAATATTCACAAAATTCATGCAGCTTTGAGAAGCATGAAAGACTGACTACATGTGTGTCATCAGCTTAGTCGTAGCAAATAAGAAAACTCATG
The DNA here is from genome assembly GCA_004027165.1 of Ctenomys sociabilis. Classification (NCBI taxonomy): domain Eukaryota; kingdom Metazoa; phylum Chordata; class Mammalia; order Rodentia; family Ctenomyidae; genus Ctenomys; species Ctenomys sociabilis. Next base: position 8,492 of record PVKA01035020.1, on the reverse strand, counting down.
CATTAAACATCGCAAAAGGAAGTAATACGGCTTGAGTTCAATCTGTAATTTGTGAGCTATCACAGAGGTTCTGGCTTGGCACCACTCAGAACTGTTCACTGAATGTCATTGTGGAGGGTGGTGAGGACTCTCCAAGGACCAATTAAAGGAATGGAACAAGAGTGCAGATTGCTCACCACTGAGGCGCAGCAAGAAGAATGCCGAAGATGGATGTGCTTTTCCAACTTTCTTGTTTTGTTTTGGTTTTTTTTTTTTTTTTTCTGTGAGGAGGAAAGCTCAAGCCAAAAATAAATAATAGTGATAAATATCCCATGCAGTTATTTATGATCATTAAGAAGGATTTGTGTTTTCCATTCTGGCCTTGTCCTATCTAAATCCCAGTAGCCACGCTGTCTTTGTTACTTTTTTCATTGCTGGAACAAAATACTCAACACCCATATTTAAAGGAGGAAAGGAGTATGAAGCTTGCAGTTTGCAGAGGTTCCCCCCATAATTGGCTGGCTCCAAGGCAGGGTGGCACAGCAGAGGCATCTGGAGATGAAGGCTGCAAGGCAAGCAAGGGGGTGCTCTTTCTATCCCTTATATCTTACCCAAGTTACTTAGGGAGGCTAGTGCTCACACCCTTAGTCCTGGAGGCCTGGGGCCTAGCACTGCATCAGGAATCAGTCCCTGAATCACACTCTAGATTGGATCACCTATGCAAAAGCCCTACTTATGACTGCATGAGTTTTCAGGGGACATCACAGCACAAACCACAACACCCTCCAATCCCAAGCTAAGTCATCCACATTGCCACTTTCACTGGATCCTGTCACAACTTGTACATATTTGAGTGTGTACAAAAGTGTATATGTGTATTTTCCAAATTCTGTTCATTTAATTTCAATATAAAATATTACATGACAAAAATAAATATTAAGCATTCCTATAAAACTCTACAAACAAAATTTTAAGAACTATTCTTTACCAATCTAAGATAATTACATATCATTATTTTTATTTGTATTTGTATTACATAGTATGCATAAAACTCAGCTTCTAAAACAATTCAGGGCATATACTAGGCACTCAAATGTTGATTCACTAATTAATTAACTTGCTAAAAAGACTATTTTTGTAACGTGCTTTAGACAAAGACTTTCCTCTATTCTAAAAGTATTGTTTACCCACATTTAATGAGTATTAAATCTTTTCAAGTATTTTAAGGGGAAAGCTATTTGCTAGGCACATCACCAGGAGGGCCTCTGTCCAGTGAATTAATTCTCCTGAGCTAAGTAGGAGAGTGTAAAGCAAAGACCAAATGCACATATAGCAGATTCTCTGCCTCAGCTCCTGAATGTGAGTCTTTTCAAAGCTGAGGAACTTCCCCTTTCTGTATTCTAGTATGTGCTACATAATGTCAGGTGGTAACAGCAAGTCTTCATTACTTACTTTGCAATTGTGAAACATTTCAGATCTTCAGGGAAGACTGAAATTTCTCACAGTGACTCTATGCTTGAAGTTCACCTACTTCTTATTCTTTTGCCTTTTTTTCCAAAGCCCATGTTGCTATCTTCCTTGCCAGGCTTAAGTTTGAAAATAGAACAGAGCCATGTCTGTTCTTACCCTAAGGAAGACTAAGCGAAATTACAAACGAAAGAAGCCCAGAGTCAATTCCAGTTAGATTGCCAAGTAGGAATTACTCCAGAGCCTTCTGGAGGTGGTGGGAGGTGAAAGTCACACATGTGGATTAAAAGTACCCAAGCGCAGCCCCCATAAACAACTTGCTCCTCCCACAGACCCAATTTCTTCACTGATAAAGTATAAGGTCTGAGTCTTGTGTCGCAGATACGTCCACACCACCCTGAACGCACTCCATCTCCTCTGAATCTTGTGTCCCCTTCGAGCTTTAACCTTCTATAATTCTAACAAATCTCTCTACTGCAAATACTTTGAGGTCATTTAAAAATCCCAGAGATATGCATCATGCTGATGTGCCCAGCATCAAAAGGAATAAATTTTTCCCTGGTCTTTTTTGAATTTTTAATTTTACTCTACAATAGCCAATTGGCACGCAAAAGATCGAGTCCCACTCAGAGGAAAGTAAGGCCTAACCACCACCATAGAAATCATCAGAATTTCTTCATTTGTTTACAGATATTCTCATATTTAGTAAACTATGAGATGAGCTCTTTTGGAGAAAATAAATAATATACTGAAATTGGTTTTGTTTCCAATGTACATTGCATTTAGCATGAAAACATTTGTTAGATTTAATAATTTATTAATCAACTGGAAAACCTTGCCTAAGTTGGAGAAACCTATGAAGAAGAGGCATGTGCCGCAGGATCCTTGGCACTGTCTGGTAGTCATGCCTCACGCCCCGGATTGTTCAGTGCACCCTGGAAGACGCCTGTTTCAAGCTTCTTTCCCTATCTTCTTCCTTCATGCTGTCTTCACAGGTTCTCATACACATTCCCCCCAGGGTGGAGCACGTTCATCTGTATCCCCTTTTTTGTTTAGTTTCATCAGAGATGGATATTCCATTGCCATTTAAATATTATAGGTACATGAATTCAGCAAAATATTCCTATATAGTCTAGTAGTCCATAATAATAGTGGGTTATCCATAGGGCTGGCAATGTCAGAAGTTGTTGACTCGAGTCTTTTACAGCTCAGCATATTAGTATGGCTTTACTTTTTATACCTCATTTTTATACTTTTCTGCTGGGTGGCTAAGACCAAGATAATGCAAGCCCTACATAAGAAGAAATGTAACTTTTGTATCTGACGAGGTCAGTCAAGTCCCCTCAGGACTTATCCCAAAACCCCGCACCACAGTTTGTAGATCCTCTGTCAGTGTCAGCCATGTGGATGAGTCATGGCCACTGCTTGAGCAGTTTGCTCTCTCGCACTGCATCATTTCTGTTAGTGCACAAACCCGTGATCACATCTCTCACCTTACAAAGCAAGTGTTCTCTTGACCGCTTCTGCCTCTAACTGCAGTTCTGTTTCATTCACTGAATCCATGCCATGGAGGTGTCCACCTTCCTACAAATCCATGCTTTTCAGTCACCCACGACTTCCCACCACGAAGGGAGAGCTCCCAGCCCTCAGTTTCATGCTGCTTCTCAGCGATGTTTGACCCGGTGGATGATTCCTTCTCTCATAAGATGTTTCCATCACTTGACCTCCAAGGCACACTTCATTCCGCATCCTCCTGTCCTACACTCCTGCTTCTCATCCACTCTCCGAGCCTTTCGACGTCTCCCCAGCTTCTCAATAGTAGCAGCACCCATATTATAGGCCTCAGTCATTTATTCTGTCTCTCTCTCTGCTATCTGAGCTATGTCTTTGGGTTTTAAAACATCAATGTGAGCTGGCCAGATAGCTCAGGGGACTAAAGCGCCTGTGTGCCATGCTGGTCTTAGCCTTGAGGTACACTTGGATAGCAACTGAGAGTTGGCTTGGTGGTACGCACCTGTATTCCCAGCACTTGGGAGGCTGAAAACAGGAGGATCCCTCCAAGTCCGGTCTGTATAGTGAGACCCTATAGATCCTGTACTAACTATATTAAATAATAAAATACAATAAATCCTTTAAAAAATAAAACATCAACATGACAATAATTCCCAAAACTATATTAAATTTATACTTTGAGGACCAATTTACTACCATAGTCAATTTTATATGTTCAATTGTTTCCTTAGTCTGATGGACTCTGAAAAGCAACATCTCCCAAAATTAAAGTGATACTCCTTCCTCAGTCTATCACTTTAAGATTTTCTGTCATGAACAATTGTTCCTCCTCAATTCCAATGACTCAAGCTAAAACTTTGCAGTAATTCTTGGCCTCTCTCTTTCATTGCCCCATTTGTAATCAAATGCTACCAAACATCTGTAAAACACACCCATATTCCAACCTATTTTTACCACCTTCATCCAGGCTGTCCAGGCCCAGCTCAACATTACCTGTCACATAATTATTGTGATTATCTTCTAACTTCTTTTACCTCAAGAAAAGCTTTCACAGAAAGCCAGAATGATCCTATGATATCAGTTTAGGTAAAAATGTGCAATTTTTTCTCATTTTACTCAAAAAGCACTCATACAATGCACAGCTTCACCAGATTTACCAGTCTTTTTATAAAATGTCTGTCTTGCGATGTCACCCCTTGTCACCTTCCCTCAAGCCATAATAACCCCTTGCTGCTCCTCTCCCAGGCAGCTTGTGCTCTCTCTCCCTTGTCCTCCCTTCCCAGTCCTTCTCTCCCTCCCTTTCTTCCTTGCCCTTCTTCCCTCCTTCATTTTCTCTCTCTCTCCCTCCTTTAAGGTATTGACTCAAATGTCCACTAAATGACATCTTCCTTGTTTGTTGTACACTATAGAATTTCAGCCTTTTTCCTTTAACCTTCTGTGGTCTCTCACCCATTTTCTGGAATATGACAAGATTTAATTTATAAATGAATGAACTATGGAAAAAAAAAGAAGTAACAACAACACAAAATTTAGGTGCATTGTTGTGGACTTGACTCTGAACTGGGTTGTGCATGTGTACAAATCTAGGTACTCAGGAAGTTCAGGAAAGAGGGTCAGAAGTTTGAGTCCAGCCTGAGCAATTTAGGGAGACCTTGCCTCAAAATAAAATAAAATGAAGAAACCACAATGAAGATGTTACTCAGTGGCAAAGTACTTGTCCAGCACGCACACGGTCCTGAGTTCATTCCCCAGTACTGGAAAAAAGTAAAATTTATTTTCAGTTCTCCAAGATTTGTAAAGTATTGGCCACAGGAAGTCTCTAAAGATTTTTTAATTTACAGCCAAGCTATTTGCAATTATCATATAATTCTTTTTAGAAACATTTGGATAATGTTAATATACTTAAAATAATTTGTAACAATTCTCTTGAAAGAGAAATATTAGCAGGTCACAATTTTATAAAATCAATGACTTGTATTTTATTATAATCTCTAGCTGGACTTTCTTCTTTTCTCTAAGGAGACCTAGGAAAGCAAGAAATAAATTTAATTTAAGTTTGACCTTTGACAACTAAAATGTTTAAAACTTATTTAGTGTCTACACTCTGTGGGGCTAGTAGATAAAAGCTCTTTTCTTCTGTATATGAAGATTTTTGTTAGATTTTTATTATTTACTATCTAAACTATTTCTCATATCATAATCAGATTATTTTTCCAAGCAATTTACAATGTTTCCCCAACTTATATAACTATTTCCATATAAGAATTTGACCTCTCACTGAAATAAAATTCATAACTTTCAAATTCATTCTAGTATTTTTTAGTTAAGATTTTTCTAGATATGGCCTTCATTAATTGACATATGTAATTACTACTTCACATGCTTGACGTCTAAAATACAAAGAGTGTAAAAGCAAAAATCATGAACTAAACAATAGTTGGCTTAATTTCCAAACTGCATCCTGAATGTCAAGGAGCAAGAGACATCAGTACCTTGGTTCAGTAGCGCCTTATCATATCATGTAAGTAAGGCTCAAATGAAAGGAAGCACAATCATTATTTTGGAGGGAGAGAGAAGTTTAGGCACCTTCTGATGATTTTGTAGCCTGGAGGGAGGCTTCTGAGTATGGGCTGCTGGAATGACAGAGGGAAAAGGAAAGTCGTCAGAGCCTGGAGAGACAAGCAAAACAAAGAAAGAGGGTTTTTAAAAAGAGCTATGAAATTAGTCCCTAATCCAGAGGGCCAGACTCTCTCAGTTTCAAATGAGCTCTTGAAGTGCAGTTAAGTGGTTCAAAACAAGGGTTGCTGATTGAAACTTTGGGAAAGCAGAACATTACCTGCCATTTCTGTTTGTTTTCATGATTTGCCCTTTCTCTGGACAATATATTAACTTTCTTGTAATGATAGAGCTGAACTATTGTTTCCCAGGCCCTTTTTCATTTACCCATCAAAGCACACTCCCTCCTTTGCAGAGAATTGTCCTGGGGTACAGGCAGCTACAGATGGATAGAAGGTCAATGGTCACAGGCAGATAGTAGCTGCAGTAAGAAACCTCAGAGAAGCTCTTTGAAAGCTTCCCTAGTCAGGTAGAAAGAGGAGATGTTTGTCCCTCTGGTCCTCCAATGCTGCTCTCTAGTTAGCTCTGCTCCTGAGCAATAGCAGCAGTGTTTCAAGCTTCTGCTGTGCCAAGTAAAACAAATCCACCCAAATGTGCTGTCTGCATAGCCTTGTGCAAGAGCCACATTGTATCTATGCAACTTCCAGCCCCATCAGTCCCAACCATCAATTAAAGTGATGTTAACATGAGGAGCTATGTTCAGATATCATTGTTCCAAGCTCCAGAGCATGGCTCTTCCTGACAAGAAATATAAATTTTTTTCAGTATATACCAGAGCACTGGCATTGGGGGATGTGGGAAGGGCGTTGACCTGCTCCTGTAGCCTCCATCTCACTGCAAACTCCCAGAAAATGGACATCTTCATGCCTGGATTTTAACACAAATGTATAAGCCTTTCCTAAAAGTATAAAATATCAAATCAGCTGGCGTATGCACCTGTGGTCCTGGAACTCAGCAAGCTGAGTTGGAAAGATCACCAGCAACATAATGAAATCATCATTAAAAATTATATATATATATATATATATATATATATATATATATATATATATATATAATTTACTCTTAAGAGGAAGGAAAACTAATTGTTTAATACTGCTTTCTGTTGATATTTGATATCACCCAAGAAAGGAGGGGAAAACAAATTGGAGTGATAATATTGTCACAGAAAGAATTATCTTAAGCCTTAAGTATCCTAATTGACAAAGGTTTAGGGCCCAGGGAGATGGCTCAGTAGAATAAACATTTGCCTGGCAAGCACAAGGGCCTGAGTTCAATCCTGCCCCCCCAAAAAAAGTGCAAAATCCTGGCCCACGAGAATAAACATCTGTTGAAGTAAATGGGGAGCAACTAATAGAAATGGACAGAGAACATGGCTGAAGTATGAATACGGGTCTGTTGGTGGGAGGGAGTTCTTTATATGTCTTGCCATGTTCTTATAGACTTGAAAGGTCTACTTTATCAGTAAATCTGAAGTTTGATTTATCCCACTTGGTAGATAAACCAGTTTCTGAGCATTCAGAACCAAATGTTAGCTCCAACCAAATTTATGCTAAATTGCTCTGCTTTAGCTTGTGTGTAGCTGTCTTTAACTGGCATATGTGAATGTAAATCCCACCTTTTGCCTGTCACAAACTTAGGTGTCTTCTCTTGTTTTTGTCAGAGCTGAAAATTCATAGCTGAGCAAAAACATGACATTCCTCCTTTATGCTTTCATTCTCAGACTTACTGCCAGCACGCTTACCACCACCACCAAAATGCTCAGGGCAGGATATACGAGCAGATTTCCTTTTAAATTATTTTTGTCTTCCATGTTTCAAAAGGAACTGTAAAACATATAAGAAGGTACACCTACAGTGTTTGCCTTATAAAGTTAGGGAAGGCCCGGAGATATAGGTCAGCAGACTATGCCCTTGCTTATGTGCAGGGGCCGGGGTTCGATCCCTGGTACCACATGCCACAACAGCCCCACCCATGGGCATGCTGAGCTGGCTGTGGAGTCTGGGAATGGTGGTGCACACCTGTAATACCAGCATTAGAGAGGGAGAAATCAGAAGGATCACTACAAGTCTGAGCTGTGCAGTGAAACCCTGCGCACACACACACACACACACACACACACACACACCTTAGTTAGGGAACATGTTAGCAATGCAGACATCCTTATTTAAAAAGGAATGTCCAACCAGAATCTCCACAGTTAACTCAGTCCAATTTCATAAGAAACATTTTTGGAAGAATAAAGTGTTAGAGCTGGTGGCATAGCTCAGCAGACTAAGCGCTTGCTTAGGTAAGGCGCAGGAACCAGGGTTTGATCCCTGGTTCCACATACTGCGCCAGCCCCGCCTTTGGGTGCGCTGAGTCCAGGTGTGGTGGTGGAGCGCACCTTTAATCCCAGCACTAAGGAGGCAGAAAGCAGCAGGATCACTATGAGTGTGAGCTGCACCGTGAGACACTGAACAACAACAAAAAGAATCCCTAAAAAAAGAATAAAGTGCTAGTGGTGGAAAGGTGTTTTTAAGTGCTGCTGTTTCAAAAGTTCAGCTTTTCCTGCTGAGTGCACATCCCTTGTTAGAATCAAAGCCTGCAGGATCAGAATTCTGGTCTTCGCAAGACAGTTGAAATGAAAGTGAGGACATTACTGAACTCTAATGCAAAGCAAAAGTGTGGAGGAAATCCAACAGATGATAAGTGTCTAAGGAGAATATGATTTCAGAACGCATAATGGTTTATACTTTTGTGTAAACTTAATTAAAAAGAACAATTATACTTTTCAAATGGATCATAAAATTTAATAAAACCAGAACATAAAATTTTACAACCAGGCCCCCGCCCAGCTCCTGAGAACGGCCAGAGACAGCGCGGCCGACTCCGCCATCTTGCTCCATCCCGCCCGCCCCCGCCCAGCTCCTGAGACC
>PVKA01035019.1:0-22984 GCA_004027165.1 Ctenomys sociabilis | reverse complement strand
TCAATGTCCATCTTAGTACAGAGTGGCCTTTTTAGCCAATCTTCTCCATCTGACCACAAGACATTAAATGACACAAAGAAACTCTCAGCTAATTTGCTATCCTTCAATAAGATGCCATCTTTTTCAACCATTCCTCATGTGATAGACGTCTTGGTTGTTTCCAAGATTTTGCTATAAACATAGGTACACATATATCGCTATGATACAATGTTTTCAGATCCTTTGGGAAAATCCCCAGTACTGTGTTGGATTGTGTTGTCGAGTTCAAGCACCTAAGTTAGTTGAATGACAATGGAGTGCCCACCTTTGACAGGTGTAGACAAAGGAAGGGGTATAGAAAGAAAAAGTCATGATGTGTGTGTATAGACAGTACAGTTGGGATAGATAACGCTGTGCTTCTACATAATCCTATGAGAGGCAAGATTTGCACTAATTTGGTGGTTGGACAGGATATTATGTTGGCTTCTAGTACTATGGTCATCCACTAGGAAAATAATTATTGAATTTTTGATATAATTTAGGTATAAAAAAATAAGATAAGTAAACAGCTACACCCTTAATTTACTGATAAGAAACATCTGCTATAATAATGTCTGTAAGTATAATATCGTGTATGCACCTTGTACGATACCAAAATAGTATGAAAACAGTTTGCAATGTATTAATTTATCGAATCTGTCTTGTTAAGTTGTCTTAAAACTGTCTGATTGATATTTGTACTTCAATAAAATAAAAAATAAATAAAAAAAAATAAGATGCCATCACCTTTCCATAAATGTCCCATAAAAGTTTATAGCATCAGCCCAGCCAGATAGCTCAGCAGATTAAAGTACCTGCTTAGACAGACACAGGGACCAGGGTTTGATCCCTGGCATGCCATGCTGACCCCACCCCTGGGGTGCACTGAGACAGTGATTGAGACTGGGTGTGGTTGCACACACCTGTAATCCCAGTGCTTGGGAGGCTGAAAACAGGAGGATCACTACAAGTCCAATCTGTGTAATGAGACTCTATAGACCTTGTACTAAATACATAAAAAAAAAGAAGTTTATAGCATTTAACCTTTAATTTTAAGTATATGACAATGTCTGGAATGCTTAGTGCCTGAGAATCTCTTAAGTTTAGTTGCACACAAATAACATAAACATTGCATAGATTTCAAACATTATCATTTGGCTGGTAGTCTCATGTTGGCTTGAGTTGGACCACTTATCACAAAAAGCTGGAACACAGGTAAGAGAAAAGCAAATATCTGAGTCCAAAAGAAAAATGTATCATGATAAACAACCTTTTTTTATACCTTTGAAGATCTGTATATCCAAAAAGCATGAATACATTGAGCATACCATGAAATCAGCAATAACAATTACCATACTTTACCCTTTAATTGTTTTAACCAAGATTACCTTTTGATAAGAAAACCTTAATGTTTTACCCACAGAAAACTTGACCTTTTAATGATAACCATGTAAATATATTACAATAACATGCTTAGCCATGTTTATTGGGGTGTGTCTCCTATAAGACAATAGAAATTAATAGAGAGGTCACATTAGAGAATAACGATTGGAATAAATGTTTCTAGGCTGTGGTTTTTTCATTCACGAAATGGAATTTTACAAATAGTTTTTTTCTCAAACCCAAGGGGTCCACATTTGGTTACCTTAACAGAATATATATATATATTTTTTTTTTTTTTCTTGTCTTTTTGAGACAGGGTCTCACTATGCAGTTCAGGCTGGCCTTAAGCTCACTTTGTAGCTCAGGCTGGTCTTGAACTCACAACAATCCTCCTGCCTCAGCCTCCCCAGTGCTGGGATTACAGACATGCGCCACCATGCTCGGCCATCATAACAATTAACACATTATTCTTAACCAATGAATAAATAAATTTGTTTCTTTGTGAAATGTTTCTTTCTTTCCTTGTCAAAAAGAAGAAAAATATTCTGTTAAGATAAATGTGGACCCCTTGGGCTTGAGAAAACTATTTTGTAAGATTCCCTTTGGTGAATAAAAAAAACAACAGCCTAGAAACATTTATTCCAGTTATTGGATACAGATAACAGTAGGTATTGTGTTTGTAAGACCAGTCTTGACATCATTTTTATTGGTTGGCAATCTGGGAGGAAACTTGTCCTTACCTCTGAGTATACTTATTTTATCTATAAGTTGAAATAAGTTGTAGACATAAGTATTTTAACCTGTATAAACAACTTTCCATTGAAATCTCAAAAAAAGTCAAAAAGAATAAAAAATAATTGTCGCACTCAAAACACTTGAAGTGTTTTGCCTTTGATTCTTTGCACAAATTTGACAGTCATTTGAACATGTACACATAAGACAATTGCTTATAAACCAGAGTGTACTTGGACATATTTGACCCATGAGTCCCCCCTTTTATGAATCAGGTACAACTATTATTTTAGTTATTGCAGTTAACAAGACAGTAGTGAAAATATTCACATAATCTACTTAGAACAGCGCAAACCATTTTATCCATCTGATTCACCCGAATGGTTGGAGTTTTCTCTCCTGAAAATAAACTTGAGGTTGTTCATGGGCATATGAAGTTCATGGTCCTTCTTTGTCTTCTGGTGTCTCAGGTAGTTTGAGTTTTACCCTGCAGAGGTGAATCCAACTATATAGTCCTTGTATCTTAATGACAAAGAAGTGGTTGGTAGGGTTGTCAGGTTTTGTAATAGGTAATGTTTTTTTCTAATGGTTGTGCCAAAGGCTGTCTCTGGGGATCCTTAAGGCTGAAATAAGAAATTTATCAATTCCTTTAAAATAAGTATGTAGATTTGCTGACTCCAGTCATAGAAACAGAATTTCAGGATGTGCCAGTATACGAGACATGAAAAGGGTTCAATAGAGATAGTTCTAGGACATACTCAAGGGTGAAGGGGGGTGTTCAAATAAATTAAGCAAAATATGTTTGGGGATTGGGAAACCTTTATGTCCTTCGGGAGACAGAAATCTGTGGAATTCAATAATCTACATAGTCTTAGTCTCAATCTCAGTTTCAGCCTCAGGTTGGGGAGGGGAGAATAAGCAAAATATGGACTATTACTAGAAAAATACCCAAACAGTGGCCCATTCAAGAGTCAAAGAGAACTATTTGCAAGTAAGAGGGAACAGACAGACTTGGTCCGGAAAGGAATTTGCTCAGGGTTGCAGATAGGGAAGAAGGAAAAAAGTGAATAAACTGGGTTTGGGTTCTGAGAATGCAGTTTTTCTTTTTTTTTTTTTTTTTTTTGTCTTTTTTGAGACAGGGTCTCACTATGCAGTTCAGGCTGGCCTTAAGCTCACTTTGTAGCTCAGGCTGGTCTCAAACTCACAACAATCCTCCTGCCTCAGCCTCCCGAGTGCTGGGATTACAGGCCTGCGCCACCACGCCCGGCGCAATTTTTCTTTGAAGAGCAATTTTAAATGTTTTTATTTTCTTGTCTCCTTCCCTTATTCAGTTCTCATTTGTCTTCTGCTTCATCATGGCTACTGGACTCCAAATAATGTTCACTGGCTTATTTTAGTTTGTAGGCCCAGTTGGGGGTTTTGGAGCCTTTTCCTAATATCTGGAGATGACTGACTGATTAAGTACTGGGTGATGATCACTTGACCTTCTCCAGACTCATTGAGGCCCTAACAGACCTGAGCTTATTGTAGTTCACAGGTAAAGACATCCCTTGCTATAGACCAGCTAAAATGGTGCATAACATTTATTTAGCTTATCCACTGTCTGTGTGATAATTTCACTCAAGCCCTTCCTGAGACCTGAATAATGCCACAGTCAACTGATTACCAGAGACTGAAGTTGCAAAGGCTTCATCATTGGCCTGCTGTTATCATTTAAATCTTTTTGTTTTCTATTGCTGTGCAACAAGAAACAAGGGAGAACTGGACATCTCACTAGGTAAGATCAAAAGCCATCATTAAGGGTTTGGAAACTGTCAGCATACTTTTTATATTCCTCAGAGAATCTACCCAGTTTTTCCTTCCATTGCTGAATATCTGTCAATAAAAAAGGAACTACCACATGGACTGTACCATCGGTGCTTGCCATTCCTAGAAGGGGTAGACCAGGGCTTAGACTTCTGAGTTCCTTAAGTCTGTGGCTCTGTGGTAAACAGACCAAGACCTAGTAAAAGGTGGACACAAGAGATGGCCTTTATTCATGAGAGTGCTGCCTGAGCAGGTTGCTGAGGAGGTAGTGTATGGGAAGGAGAGCTGATACGAAGGAGTCATCATCAATTTCCTCGTGATGATGACTTAGGGTACGGATCTAGTCTGCTAGAGGGTTATAAAGGCTGAATATAATACACCTCTGGCAATTTTTCTTGTTCCTTACAATACAGATATAACTGAAATATGATATTACATTTCATGCCATTAAGGGGTAGTCCTGTATCCCAAATGGTATATCTAGGCCAACTGTTATTATGTAAGGATTTAAGATGATCTCTTTGAAAGGCCTTAGGGTGGGACTCATCCCAGAGGCTAAGAAGACATGTCAGTTGGGACTCAGAAGGAATAGATGAGATAGTGCCCATCTGTAGATAAGAGGAGCTACAATTAGGATCATTGTGTAGCCCCCCAGGGGTTCGAGCTGGTCAGGCTGCACTTCCCTCCAAAGGTTAAACCTGGCAAGATGTTTCCTTCCAGGGCTTTAACCTGGTAAAGTTGAATTTCCTTTTAAGCCCCTCATGAGTTTAATTACCTGGCTAGGCTGAACTTTTTTAAAGCTCCCCAGTGGTTTTTATTATCTGACTAGGATGAATTCCTTTAAAGCCATTAGCACTTCAATCTGTTTAGGCTACATTCCATGGCAAATAAACAAAGGATTGCCCATGTTCAGGGCAAGTTACCAAGTACTCCACAGAGTAGAGCAATAGCTCGTATGGACTAGGCTTGGCTATCCTGGTCCCCTGCTGAGGGAGGCAGTGCCAAAGCATGTCTCCTGGCAGCCTTCTCCCCTGCTGCTTACACCATCTCCCTGGGGCATGTTCCACACCCTCCCCAGTGGACTTTCCACACTGCATATAACCCAACAGATTGGCAAGGCTCCTCCTGGCCCCCATAAGGACAGGAGTCTTTTGGCCCACAGTCTGTTCTTCTCCTGTGGAGGTTGGACTGCTTCTTCTCCTATAAAGCCATATTTTACTCTGAGAGGAAAAAGAGAGGGTCTCCTCCACAAGGTGAGGAGCTACCTTCCTTGCTAATTATCTGGTTGCCTGCTTTTGCTAATGTTTTCAATGTCTTGTGAAGATTCTGGACTACTGATGCCTCCAAAGTTTGATGAGGTCTCTAGGCTGGTATGCAATAAAGTCCCTTGGCCGGTTGCCTGGTGAGACGTGGTATAGTCCTCCGAGCATGGAAGGTGCTACAGTTGAGTGGACTAAAAGTAATTCAGGTTCCTGCATACAGTAAGGAAAGAGGGATGTCAAGATAGCTCAGCAGTCTAAAGCACCTGCTTAGACAAGCTCAGGCAAATGTGCAGAGACAGTGGTTGGATCCCCAGCACCAGATGCCATGCCAGCCCCACCCCCATGGTGGACTGAACTAGACACACACACATACACACACGAAAGAAAGAAAGAAAGAAAGAAAGAAAGAAAGAAAGAAAGAAAGAAAGAAAGAAAGAAAGAAAGGCCAAATGTACACCTTGTAGTATGTAATGAGTAGCTGCATTTACTGAAGATCAGGGGACAATAGCAGGAACCAAGAGAGGGGAAGGGTGAAGGCATAGAGAAGGTGAAGAGGAAAAGGGGCTCAAGGGCCAATTGAGAATGGGACTTGAGTGCAAGGGAAAAGAAGGAGCTCCATAAGAAAAAAAAAAAAAAAAACACAGGCTTCTGGTGTTTATAAGGTCAGGCTCCAAGGTGGCTGCCACTGTCTCTTTCTCTGAGGTCAGCAATCTGCATGCACTCCTAAATTTAAGCCCGGATACTCATTAAGGTGATGGTTTATGGTTTATGAGTAAATTGGGAGAAGGGAAGTAGCTCACACAACTTCCTTGTTTTAGGATTATGGAAGCATGGATAATCATTAGGGTGGGGTGGCTTTCACATATGAATGAAGATAAAGGAGTGACTTAGCTCTTGTGTCTAACTGTACTGCTTACATTGTATTAGGTAATATGGCCACCAGGAGGAGGAACCCTATGAAAAGTCCCAAGCAAAAGTCTTAAAAGGGGCTGGGGAGATAGCTCAGTGGAATAGGTGCTTCCTTGGCAAGTGCAAGGGCTTGAGTTCAGTTCTTGGTTCCACCAAAAAAAAAAAGTCTTCAGAGTTTTGTTTGTTTGTTTGGCAGAACTGGGGGTTGAACTCAGGCCTTCGTGCTTGCTAGGGAAGTGCTTATTCCACTAAGCCATCTCCCCAGCTCCTCAAGCAAGACGATAGCACTAGAATGCTTCCAAAAATTTTTGGAAGTTGGGGCAGAGGTGATGGAGATGGCTCAATGCTAGAGGGTGTGGTTGGTACACACAGGGGCTTGGATTCAAGCTCCTATACCTAAAAAAACTAATAGCAAAGAAATTGACTCCAAAAGCAAAAAGAAGAGCTTGTTATAGTGACAGCTACCAGGAGCAGGAGTGTTCAGGAATATAAGCAGAGAATAAGAGAGGAGAAAGCACAGGGAGAAGAAAATACAGTCATCACAGGGTCTGATTTATGTCTAGAAGACAGTAGATTTTATTATCTTAAGGTAACTGCAATCCAGTCAGTGTGTTTTTTTAACCAAAAAACTTCAACCCTAAAGCCTATTTAAGGTACTTGCTCTGTTACAGATCTTTGCAATTTTTCTCTTTACTTGCTTCATGCCCCCCCGCCACTGCACTCACTTTTCACAGAAGATCTGGTCCTCAGTAGAGATGGCTGGTAGCTGACCAGTAAAGCAAAAAAGGCCCTGACACTCCTATCTAGATGTGGATGAAAAAACTGTGGCTGCAACCCCTCCTTTCCCTGCCAGAACTTGAAAAGCCAGAGATATAGTTCAGTGGTATAGCACCTGCCTTATGAACACAAGATCCTGAAATAAAATAAAATAAAATTAACCACCACAAACACCTACCAGTACTTGGGTTCTAACAAAGGCAGCTGTCTTCTTAGAAAACTGTTTACACATTTCTAAGAACAACTTACATTCTGGTCTCATTAAAAATAACTGCCTTGGAGCCAGCGAGATAGCTCAGCCAACTAAGTGCCTGCTTAAGCAAGCATAGGGACCCTTGTTCGATTCCCCAGCACCACATGCCACACTGGCCCTGCCCCTGAGCATGCTGAGCTGGCCACCAAGACCAGGTGTGGTGATACACACCTGTAATCCCAGCACTGAGGAGGCTGAAAACAGGAGGATCAGTACAAGTCGGAGCTGCAAAGTGAGACCCTGTACCAAATGCATTTAAAAAAAAAAATACATTCTGATTTTTACAATATAAGAGTTTCTCAGAGGCTGGGGAGATAGTTCATGGAATAAGTGTTTGTTCCTGAGTTCAGTCCCTGGTACCACACACACAAAAAAGACCTTCTCTAAACATTATCCAGCAATGGGGAGGGGTGACTTGAGACTATCACCTTGGGCCCTTCAGACTCATTACTTCTCTGAGGAAAGATTGTTTTGCTTTTTAGGATATTTGTTTTGAAACAGGATCTTGCTATGTAGTTAGTTCAAGCTGGCCTTCAACTCACTATATAAGCAGGCTGGCCTCAAACTCACTGAGATCCTCCTACCTCAGCCTCCCTAGTTCTGGGATTACAGGTGTGTATCATCATGCCCCTTTCAGACTCATTACTTTTTGACTATGATTTCAGAAGCTTTTCCTAATTTTTCTCTACACTAACTTCTCTGTAAATTAGACATAATTAATTCTGTCCTTGAATTTGTCCTAGACAGTTCTCCATCACTAATCACTTATGAAAATCTTTTTATTAAGATTAAGATTTTCATAAGATCTTTTTATTAAGATTTTCATAAGATTTTTATTAGTCTTTTTATTAAGGCCCTGTAGCCTTGAGACTTCCCTCCAGCCATGGACTGAGGAACACCACTGGCTTTCTTAGTTCTGAAACCTCTGGACTTCGACTGAGCCGCATTCATTTTAGGTCTCCATCTTGCAGATGGTTGTTCATGGAACCTCTCAGAGTCCATTATGGTACACACTAGTTCTCTTAATAAATCATCTCGTGTCTGTCTATCTGTCTGTCTATCTATCTATCTACCTACCTGCCTATCTACCTATCTATCTATTTGTCTTTTTAACTATCTATCATCTGTCTGTCGATTCTGCCTCTTGGAAGTAACTAGTCTTATGAGACTTAATCCATCAGGAAGAAGAGAAAACAATGGATTGTCTGACAAGCCTAACAACCGAGAAGCCCCCAGATAGTCAGCTGGAGAGGGTGGTTGTCCAATTTCAGCTAAAACTGAAGAGTGTTGTCCAGTTCCATACAGGGTGGGAATCAGAGTCCTTGCAATGTCTCCATTAAGCACTGAGCCACGTGAACCTGAAAGCCAGCCATGCAAGCTGCCTTTCAAGCCAGTTTGACATGGAGGAGCAACTACCAAAAATAGAACAAGAAAGAAGCAGCAGATTTCCTCATAATGTAAAAGCTGTTTTTGGAAAAACAGTTTCAGTTCTCAGAAATCCCCAATGTTCTACTCTCTAATGTTGAAATTACAAAAGATCAACCTTTCTAACCTAGAATTCCCAAAGTCCTAATACTAAAATATTAAAATTCTGAAAGGAGAAATCCTCAAAAGCACACTTTCCATTTTTAAAATGTTACATAAGAAGGGTAAAACTGAATGTGGTGGTACACACCTATAATCCCAGGAGGCCGAGGCAGCAAAGTCGCTTGGAGTTTAAGAGGCAGCTTGAGCTGCCTAAGCAGGCACTTTATTCCACTGAGCTATCTGGCTGGCCCTTGTTCTGTCATTTTTAATGTCCCTAAATCCACTTTTAAAAGTGTAAATAAATGTCTCAAGTGGTGTTTTAAAATTTTTTGAGAATTATATTTTGAAATTTTTATCTTTCTGGGTTTTAGACTTTAGGAATTTTGACCTTTGTCTACTCCAGCATTTAGGCCTATCTAATTTGGGATTGTGTCTTTCAAGATTATGACTCAGTCCCATTATAAGAAATAAAATATATTTTGACATAGTTGCTCATAAACAAATGGTCGCATGCTACACTTGCTTTCCAAATTGTCACTTCCAGTTCTTGTTACATTGCCTTCATAATTATGGTCTTACCTCTTCTCTCATCTGATTCCCTCCTTCCTTTCTTCCTTCCTTCCTGTCTGTGTTTTTGCTTAGCCTAGACATTTAAGCATTATTTCTCTAAATGAGATCCTTGGGTTTTTTTATTTTATTTTTTTTTTATTTTAGGGAAGGGTCTACAGGTGCTCAGGGTCTCACTCTAGATTGGACTCGTAGTGATTCTCCTGGTTATTGCCTCCCTCCCAAGTGCTGGGATTACAGGTGCGTGCACCACCACGCTCAGTCTCAATCACTGTCTCAGCATACTCTGGGGATGGGACTGGCATGGCAACCACTGATGTTTTTAACTTTGGTTTTTATTAGTACATATTTGTAGTACATGCAGTTTATAATCTTGAGATGTGGTTATATGTACATAATATAGTTTCTTTGTTTTTATTTTTTAAAACCCCCTTATCTAGTTGATTCCTTCTCCTATAACTCCTGTTTATATTAATAATCTTAGCTTATGTTATGGCATATAATGTTTACAGTCATTGAGGTTATTAGGTTCTTGCACATGGCACATCTTTATTCTGCTTGTTTCCCCTTCCCCTCCTCCTCCTGCCTTGCCCTTGTGCCCTTGCACCATTTCCCTCTTGCAAGAGATCCATCTCCTTGTCCCTTTCTACCCATCCTTTATTATACTTTTAGAGCTTTGTTTCACTAAAATGAGGCAGACTATATGGTTTCTGGTTTACTTCAGTTGCATTATATTTTCCAGATGTATCTATTTTTCTAGATATCTCAAATTTATCATTCTTTATAGTCAACTAGTATTCCATTATGTATATTTTATTCACTCACTTGTCTATTGATGGATATTCAGGATGCTCCCAGGATTTAGCTATTACAAGTTGTGCTGCTATAGCCATTGATATGCATGGATCACTGTGGTATGCTGTCTTAAGCTGTTTTGGGAAGATACCTTAAAGGAGGACAGCTAAGTCATGTGGAACTTTTAATTTCAGTTCTTTGATAAATTTCTGTAATAATTTCCATAATAGCTGTAATAGTTAACAGTCCCGCAAACAATGAAGAAGGATTTCTTTCTGACCACAGCTTCACCAATATTTGTTATTGTTTGATTTTTAATGGTTGCTATTTTTGTTGCTGGTGCGGGTCCAAGCTTTAAGAATGTTGGAGAACCGGGCACACCATAGGACTCGAGCAAGCTCTGACCCATGGCCCATAGTGCACAGGGAAGGAGCTTGTGCTGGTGCAGGTCCAACCTTTTAAGAACTTAGGAGGACTGGGCAGCCTGTGGGATTCTCGTGAGCTGGAAAGAATTACAGTATGTGAAACAGACTCAAACAGATACCCAGGAAATTAAGAATTCCATTGAAAGCTGGCAAAGCAACTTAAACAAAACTGAAGAAGATACTTTCAGACTTCAAAGACAGTACAGCTAGTATAAGTATACATGAAAGGAAATATCTCTTAAAACTAACAAGGAACCAAAAATTAACAATTTAGGAGCTACAAGACAATGCAAAGAAAAATAATATAAGAATAATAGGTATCAAGGGCTGGCCAAATAGCTCAGTAGATTAAAGCACCTGCAAGCAGGCACAGGGGACAGTTGTTCAATCCCCTGGCCTCACCCCCCGGGGCATGCTGAGATGGCAGTTGAGACTGGGTGTGGTGGCACCTACCTATAATCCCAGGTCTTGGGAGGCTATAGACAGGCGGATCACTAATGAGTCTGATCTAGTAGTGAGACCCTGAACACCCTATAGACCCTGTGCTAAAATACAAAAAAGGAGAAAAAAAAATAGGTATGGATGAAACAGCAGGAGACATCACAAATGCATACCACTATTTGCAGAAGTACTAGCAAAAGATTTTCCAAACATGAGAAAGACTCTAACATGCAGAAAATTGAGGCAGATAACCCTCCAACAGCCATACTCAAAATAAATATTTACCTTGATTACATAATCAAGATCTCAGAAATTCAGCAAAAGAATAGAATATTAAAAGCTGCTAGAGAAAGGAAACATAACCTACAATGGAAAGCCCATCAGAATCATGACAGACTTCTCAACCAAAACCATTAAGAAGAGCTTGGAGGGAAGTATTTCAGGTCCTGAAAGAAAATAACTTCCAAACCAGATTGATGAACCCTGAAAAACTATGTAGCAAATTCAATGGTGAAATAAGATCCTTTCTTGAAAAAGAACAACTGAAGAAATTCATGACCACCAAATCAACCCTACAAAGATTACTGACACGTATCCTAGAAAGAGACAGAAACAGCCAGTGCATCAAGAACAACAGAAAGGAAACACCAAGCAGAACAAGCAACTCAAGAGGGAGGAAAAGTAGGGAACCTATACCAGGAAAATAACATGACAAAGATAAGCCAATACATATCAGTTATAACCATCAATGTAAATAGCCTCAATTCATCAATAAAAAGAAACAGAGGCAGCAGAGTGGATTAAGAAACAAAATCCAACAATATGCTGCATACAAGAAACTCATTTAGGGGCCAGGGAGATAGCTCAGTAGAATAAGCACTTACCTCACAAACACAAGGCCCTGAGTTCAATCCCCAGTACCAGAAAAGAAAGAAAGAAAGAAAGAAAGAGAGAGAGAGAGAGAGAGAGAGAGAAAGAGAGAAAGAAAGAGAGAGAGAAAGAGAGAAAGAAAGAGAGAAAGAAAGAGAGAAAGAAAGAGAGAAAGAAAGAGAGAAAGAAAGAAAGAAAGAAAGAAAGAAAGAAAGAAAGAAAGAAAGAAAGAAAGAAAATGTGATCTTTTTTGTTTTTTTGGTGGAACCGGGGATTGAACTCAGGCCCTTGAGCTTGCCAGGGAAGTGCTTATTCCACTGAGCCATATCCTTGGCGAAAATATGATCTTGAAACCAAAAATCATCCAAAAAAATGATAAAGTCACTACATAACTGGTAAGGAAAAACTACAAATAACTTTCAGGTTGGAAGTTATTTTCTTTCCTCAGGTCATACAAGAAGAAGAGATAGCAACTATAAATATATGTGAACCCAATGTAGGAGCACTCTCCTACATAAGACAAGTTTTAACAGACATAAAAAAATCAAATGAGTAATAGCACAATTGTAATGGAGAACTTTAATACCCCACTGTCACAAAGATAGATCAACTAGGCAAAAAAATCAGCAAAGAAATAACAGAATCAAACCAAACTTCTGAAGAAATAGACTTAGTAGACTTTTACAGAGTGTTTCACCCAGCAACAACAGAATACAGATTCTTTTCAGCTGCACATGGGATCTTCTCCAAATAGGTCACATACTAGCACACAGAGCATGCTAAAGTAAATGCAAAGAAATTGAAATTATCCCATGAATACTATCTCACCACAGTGCAATGAAATTGGAAATTATTGACTAAACAAACCACAGAAACACCATAAACACACAGAAATTAAATAACAATCTCCTAAATACCAGTGGGTCACAGATGAAATTAAAAAACATTTACAATTAAACAAAAATGCAGATACAACTTACCAAAACCTGTGGGATACAATGAAAACTAACTTAAGAGGAAATTTCATAATGGTAAATTTGCACATTAGAAAAACAGAAAAACCCAAACAAATGATTTGCTGCAACTCAAGCTCCTAGAAAAAGAAGAGCAAGTCAAGCCCAATGCCCAAAGAAGGCAGGAAATTATAAAGATTGGAATAGAAATTAATGCAACTGAGATGAAGAAAACAATATAATGAATCAAAAATTGGTTCTTTGAAAAAGTAAATAAAATTGATAGGGGCCAGGGAGATGGCTCAGTGGAATAAGCACTTTCTTGGCAAGTGCAAGGGCCTGAGTTCAATCCCTGGTTCCACAAAATAAAAGAAATAAAATAAAATTGATAAACCCCTATCCAACCTAATCAAAAAAATGAAAAGAAAAATTCAAATTCATACAATAAGAAATGAAAATAAAAAAATTGCCACAGACCCTACTGAAATTCAGAAGTCAATACCTACTTCCAAAATCTTTATGCTCACAGGATGGAAACACAGAGGAAATGGGCAGTTTCCTAAATACATAAGAAATGGAGAATAGCGAGCTAAGCTCCAGCCAAAGCTGAGTCAAGAAGATGCACGAACTCTGAATAACCCAATAACAGGAAATGAAGAAAAGCCCAGGTCTTGATGGATTTACAGCTGAATTCTACAAGAAGTTTAGAGAAGATTTTATCTTAACACTCCTCAAGTTGAAAAGGAAGCAATTTTCCCACTCAGTCCTGGAGGCTAATTAATGCTCTGATTTGAAAACCAGATAAGATCCAACTAAAAAAGAGAACTACAGACCAACCTCTCTAATGAATATAGATTCACAAATCCTCAATAAAATACTAGCAAAGTAACAAGTGCAGGGGCCAGGGGTTCAATCCCTGGGCCTGCCATGCTGGCCCCACCCCCTGGGTTCACTGAAATGGCAATTGAAACTGGGCATGGTGATGTGCACCTGTAATCCCAGCTCTTGGGAAGCTGTAAACAGGTGGATCACTACAAGTCTGATCTAGTAGTGAGACCCTGAAAACCTGTAGACCCTTCCCTAAAAATATAAAAAAATAGAATAACATAAATTAAAATACTAGCAAACAGAATGCAGCAAATCATAAAAAAGATTGTGCATCATGACCAAGTGGGATTCATTCCAGGAATGCAGGGATGGTTCAACATATGCAAATGCATAAATGTAATACACCATATGAATAGAACCAAGAACAAAAACTACATGATCATTTCAATAGATGCAGAAAAAAACTTTTGACAAAGTCCAACACTCATTCACTATAAAAACACTACAGAGAATTAGAATAGATGGTCTGTGTCTCAACCTGATAAAAGCCATGTATGAGAAACCAAGAGCCATCATCATACTAAATGGGGAAAAATTGAAAGCCTTCAGTTTAAAATCAGGCACAAGGATGTCTACTATACTCCCGTTCAATACAGTTGTGGAAACATTAACGAGAGCAATTAGATGAGAGATAAATAAAAAGAATAAGTATTGGAAAAGAACTGAAATTATCATTATTTGCAGTTGACACGATACTCTGCAAGGGGACCCCAGAAACTTCCCTAAGAGTCTTATAGATTTAATCACCAAATTCAACAACATAGCAGGATAGAAAATCAATACCAAAAAATGAGAAGCATTTTTATACACAAGCAATGAACGCACTGAGAGACAAATGAGGGTAACTACATCTTCATAATAACATCCAAAAAAGTGAAATATTTATGAATCAATCTCACAAAGTAAAATGTTTGCACAGTGAAAATTGAGGAGGAGATTCAAGAGGATTTGAGAAAAATGGAAAGATATTCCATGCCCCAGCATATGAAGATCCAACATTGTGAAATTGATCATGCTCCAAAAATTATATACAGTTTCAAAGCAATCCCAATTAAAATACCATTAGTATACCTCACAGAGGTAGAGAAAACTTTCCTCAAATTCATCTGAAACAAGAAGAGACCCAGAATATCAAAAGCAATCCTGAGCAACAAAGGAAAGATAGGAGGTATCATAATACTTGACCCAGATTTATACTTTAAAGCTATTGTGATTTTCATGGTTCTGGCATAGAGACAGACCTGAGGGTCAGTGGAACAGATTAGATGATCCAGACGCAAGTGCAAACACACTCAGCAACTTTGTCTTTGTTTTTTGTTTGTTTGTTTTGAGGTTTTTTTTTTTTTTTTTTTTTTTTTTTTTTTTTTTTTTTTTTTTTTTTGTACAGGGTCTCACTATGCAGCCCACATTCATAGTGATCCTCCTGCTTTCTGCCTACCTAGTGCTGGAATTACAGGCATGCGCCACCACGCCCAGACTCCATCGCCACTCAGCACACCCAGGAATTGAACCCTGGATGCTGTGCTTACCTAGGCAAGCGCTTAGTCCGCTGAGCTATACCGCCGGCCCTGCAACTTTGTCTTTGATGAAGGAGTCAAACATGTTCCCTGGGAGAAAGACAGCCTCTTCAATAAGTGGTGCTAGAAAAACGGGTTTTCTATATGCTGAAGGCTAAAATTAGACCCATAACTATCATCATGCAATAAACTACAGTCAAAATAGATCAAAATAGATTTAAATATTAGAAAAGAAACACTGAATCTACTGGAGGAAAATTTAGGTATAAATCTTAAAGACATAGGCATAGGTAAAGAGTTCATGAACAAAAACCAAACTGTGGGAAATATTTCAAAGAATCTGCAGCTGAGATCTAATTGTTTTGAAAAGTTCCTGCACTTTGGATTGGGAAGATAGCTTAGAGTTCTAAGTGCCTGTCTGGCAAGCACAATGACCCGGGTTTGATCCCTGATACCACATGCTGCAGGCCCACCAAGCTGGCCACTGAAACCAAGCATGGAGGTGTATACCCATAATCCCAGCACTAGGGAGGCTGAAACAGAAGGATCACTACAAGTCCAGGCTGTGTAGTGAGACCCTGTACCAAATATATAAATTTAAATAAGAGAGAAAAGTTTCTACACTTCCAAGGAAATCTCCAACAGATTAAAAAGAAAACCCACAAATTGGGAAAAAATTATTGCCAACTGTCCCACTGACAAAGGCCTTCTATCTAGAACATAAGAAGAATTTTTTAAAAAGCAGAGAAAAAAGCAGACCTCCAAAATTAAAAGGCTCAGTCTAGAAATGGGCATCTGAGATGAATATAAACTTTTCAGATAAAGAAATATAAATGGGCCGGGCGTGGTGGCGCATGCCTGTAATCCCAGCACTCGGGAGGCTGAGGCAGGAGGATTGTTGTGAGTTCGAGACCAGCCTGAGCTACAAAGTGAGCTTAAGGCCAGCCTGAACTGCATAGTGAGACCCTGTCTCAAAAAGACAAAAAAAAAAAAAAAAAAAAAAAAAGAAATATAAATGGACAACCCACCCAGCACGGCCCTGTGAGTACATGGAAGAACTATCGGCTCCCGGGCACCACTCCGTGGAGCGCTATTTGGAGCCCCTGGCCCCAAACCTCCAAGAGAATGAGAATTTCTGAGACTCTTGGCCAATACACCCCAGCCTGTCCTGCCCTGCAACTCCCCGGAGCCCCTGCCCCCAAGCCTGCTGAGCGAGCAAGTGAGAAATTTTGTGACTTCCAGCCCCTGATTCAGCCCAGCACGGCCCGGTGAGTGTGTGGGAGAGCTTCAGGGCTCCTCAGTGCTCCCTGGGCACTGAGGAAAACAACAGAGGGGAACCACAGGCTCACAATTGAGCCAGAAGGGCTGCAGCAAAAAGGAACTGAACACAATAGTTAGATCCAGTCAAGGCATAACTGGATAATCTGAAACTTAATAGATTGGCACCGAAATCTCATTATGTGCTAAGGTTGTAACTGCACCAAAGCTCTACACCAAAGGTCAGAGGTTAGTGCTATACAAAATGACAAAGACAAGGAACAAAATGCAGTCTCAGGCCTCGAGCCCACCAAAAAGCGCAGAGGACACTAGCTCAACTGAAATGAAAGAATTAACAGAGGTGGAAGCAAAGAAACAACAACAACAGAAAGGTATAGAAGAATTCAGACCAGAATTAATGCCTGAAATAAAAAAAGAAATTTTTGAATACATAGCATCTGAAGTAATGAATTAAATCCAGAAACATATGGGGGAAACCCAATGCCCACCCAGAACAAGTGCAGAGAACATTATTCCAGCTGAAACTTACGAATTAACAGCATCACAAGCAAAGAAACAACACCAGAAAGATAGAGGAACTAAAAATAATTTCTGAAATAAAAAAGGAATCTTTGAAATCATAGCATATTTATGGAAATATATGGAGGAAACCCAATTTGGAAAAAGCTCTGCAGGAAAAGAATTAATAGCTACTTCTAAAGAAGACATTGATAAAAAAAAAATAGAGGAGATTAGAAATATGATGGATTCCTTGAATGAGCAATACAGGAAAGAAATAGATTGCATGAAGCAGAGTCAAAGAGATATAGAAGAATTAAAATCTCAAACACAAGTCTACAAAACCATCTGAGTGAAACTGAAGACAGAGTTTCAGATCTTGAGGACGCTGGTGCAGGTAGTGAAAAGGTGAGAAAGGATCTCTTAAAAACAATGAGGATGCAGGAAAAAATAATGCATCACCTACAAGATGATGCCAAGATGAACAATGTTAGATTAATAGGCATCAATGAGAATGAAGGACTGAATACAAATGATATAAAAAGATATAAAATATAAAATATACTGAAAGCTGCTAGAGAAAAGAAGCAGATGACATTCAAAGGAAAACCCATCACAATTACGCCTAACTTCTCTTCACAAACCATGAAGGCAAGAAGAGCATAGAGGAGAGTTCTTCAAGTCTTCCATGAAAACAAATTCCAGCCCAGGATACTATACCCTGCAAAACGCTCCTTCAAGTTTGATGGAGAAGTGAAATACTCCCATGAGAAAGAACAACTAAAGAATTTCATGATGACAAAGCCATCCCTACACAGACTACTGAAAGATGTTCTAGAGAGGGACCAAAATGACCAGAACTCCACAAAGAGAATAGAAGGAACCCACTAAATAGGGCAAGTAATTAAACACAGGACAAAAAGGAGTAAACAACAGCAGGTAAATAACATAACAATCGTAAGTCAACACATTTCAATTATAACCATCAGTGAAAATGGCCTCAATTCACCAATTAAGCGAAATAGACTGCCACAGTGGATTAGGAAACAAAACGCAACAATATGCTATATACAAGAAACACACTTAGAGACGGGCGTGGTGGTGCAGGCCTGTAATCCCAGCACTCGGGAGGCTGAGGCAGGAGGATTGTTGTGAGTTCGAGACCAGCCTGAGCTACAAAGTGAGCTTAAGGCCAGCCTGAACTGCATAGTGAGATCCTGTCTCAAAAAGAAAAAAAAAAAGAAAGAAAGAAAGAAAAAGAAACACACTTAGCTCAAAAAGACATTCATTGGCTTAAAGTAAAAGGATGGAAAACAATACTACAAGCTCCAGCACTTCAGAAAAAAAACCAGAGTAGCAATTTTGTTCTCAGACAGTCTAAAATTCAAACCAAGAAGAACCAAATGAAATAAAGAAGGCCACTATATGTTGTTTAGGGGAAAAATTCAAGAGGAAGAGGTAACACTCATAAATATCTATGCACCAAACACAGGAGCATACAACTATATAAAAAAATCTTAATGGACATGAAAAAGCTAATATCCAAGACCACAATCTTAACATGAGACCTTAACATACCCTTGTCTCAGGAAGATAGATCAACCAGACAACAAATTAGCAAAGAGGTAGCAGAACTGAACCAGAGCTTGGAACAATTGGACTTGGTGGACATATATAGAGTGTTCCACCACAGCTGAATATTCATTTTTTTCAGCTGCACACAGGTCATTTTCTAAAATGGACCCATACTAGTCCATAGGTCATGCTTAAGTATATGCAAGAAAACAGAAATTATCCCATGCATATTATCTGACCACAGTGCAATGAAACTGGAAATAAATGACAAAAGAAACCAGAAAAACCTGCTAAATTCATGTAAATTAAACAACACCCTACTCAACAATCAATGGGTCACAGAAGACATTAAACAAGAAATTCAACAATATCTACAATTCAATGAAAATTCAACTGCAACTTATTGGAATTTATGGGATGCAATGAAAGCGGTTCTCAGAGGGGAAAATTATAGCTATGAGCTCAAACATTAGGAAAACAGAAAGGGAACAAATTAGCACCCTAACGTTGCAGCTCTGACAACTAGAAAAAGAAGAGCAAATGAAACCCAGAGCACAAAGATGGGAAGAAATCATAAAGATTAGAGCAGAAATTAATTCAATTGAGATGAAGAAAACAGTTCAAAGAATCCACAAATCAAAAAGCTAGTTCTTTGAAAGATTAAACAAAATCATTAAGCCCCTAGCTAACCTCATCAAAAAGAAGAAAGAAAAAATTCAAATACAAGCAATAAGGAATGAAAAGGGTGAAAACACAGCAGACCCAGTTGAAATTCAGAAAATTATCAGTAGCTCCTTCAAGAATCTTTATGCTCACAGAATAGAAGACACAGAAGAAATGGACAGATTCTTCAAAAGGTACAAATTATCAAAATTGAATCAAGAAGATAGAACAACTCTCAATAAGCCAATAACAGCCAATGAGATACAAAACGTAATAAAAAGCCTGGCGACAAAGAATAGTCCAGGTCCTGATGGATTCACAGTTGACTTCTATAAGAAATTTATAGAAGATATAATCCCTACACTACTCAAACTCTTCAATGAAATTGAAAAGAAAGCAGTTCTCCCAAAATTATTTCTAGAGGCAAGTATTACACTGTTTCCAAGACCAGGGAAAGACACAACTATAAAAGAGAACTACAGGCAAATCTCCCTCATGAAAATAAACACAAAAATCCTCAATAAAATCCTAGCAAATAGAATATAGCAAATCATCAAGAAGATCATACACCATGACATTCATCCCAGGGATGCAAGGATGATTCAATATTTGAAAATCTATAAATGTAATACACTATATTAATAGACTGAAACCTAAAAACCATATGATTATCTCAATTGATGCATAAAAAATTTTTGACACAGTCCAACACTCATTCATGTTCAAAACCCTACAGAAAATTGGAATAGAAGGCCTCTACCTCAATTTTATACAAGCCATCTATGACAACCCAATGGCGAATACAATTCTAAATTGAGAAAAAATGAAAACTTTTACTCTTAGATCTGGTACAAGACAAGTATGTCCTCTATCACCCCTTCTATTCAATATAGTTTTGGAATCATTAGCAACAGCTATTAGAACAAGAGGGAGAAATAAAAGGAATAAGAACAGGTAAAGAAAAAGTTAAATTATCACTGTTTGGAGATGATATACTTTACTTGGAAGACCCAAAAAACTCCACCAAGAAGCTACTAGAATTGATACACAAACTCAGTAGCATAGCAAGATACAAAGTCAACACTCAAAAGTCAATAGCATTCCTCTACACAGATAACAAACACACTGAGAGGGAAACTATAGAAATAATACCTTTTACAATAATACCTTAGAATTCACTTAACCAAGGAGGTCAGAAACCTTTTCATGGAAAGTTACAGTACTGTAAGAAAAGAAATCATAGAGGATTTCAAAAAATGGAGATATTCCCTGCTGGTGGTTAGGAAGAACCAACATTGTGAAGATGGCCAAACTTCCAAAACTGTTGTATAGATTTAATGCAATCCCAATCAAACTGCCAACAACATAACTCCCAAACCGAGAAAAATCATTCTTAAAATTTATTTGGAACCAGAAAATACCTAGAATAGCAAAGGCAATCCTGGCCAACACAGACAAGGCAGGCAGCATCACAATTCCTGACTTGAAACTATACTACAAAGCTACTGTGATAAAATCAACATGGTATTGGCAATGAAATAGACCTGAGGATCAGTGGAATAGATTAGAAGATGCAGAGGCATCTACAAAAAATCACACTCAGCCATCTGATCTTCAACAAAGGGGTTAAACAGGCTCACTGTAAGAAAGATAGCCTCTTTAACAAATGGTGCTGGAAAACATGGCTTTCTACATGCTGAAAATTAAAACTTGACCCAGCTCTATCACCATGCACTAAGTTAAGTCAAAATTGATTAAAGATCTAAACATTAAAACAGAAACACTCAATCTCCTAGAAGAGAAAATAGGAAGAACTCTTGAAGACATTGGGGTACGTAAAGAGTTCATGAACAAACATATATTCGCACAGGAAGCACTTGAAAGAATCAACAACTGGGATCAACTCTTCTTAAAGACCTTCTACGTGTCAAAACAAATTGTCAACAGAGTGAAAAGACAACCCACAAATTTTGAAAAAATCCTAACTAATAAGCAATGACAGAGGTCTACTGTCTAGAATATGTAAAGAACTAAGATATAACAGGGCCCTCAAATTTAAAGACCCAATTCAGAAATGGGCATCTGAGATGGATACACACTTCTCAGAGGAAGAAATTAAAGAAGCAAATAACTATATGAAAAAATGCTCCACATCGCTAGACATCTATGAAATGCAAATAAAAACAACACTGAGATACCATCTCACTCCAGAAAGAATCGCTATTATAAAGAAATCAACCAACAACAACTGTTGGAGAGGTTGTGGGGAAAAGGGAACACTTCTTCACTGCTGGTGGGAATGTAGACTGGTATAACCATTTTAGAGATCAGTGTGGAGACTCCTCAAAAGAGTGGGACTGGAAATCCCACTCAAGCTGGCTATCCCCCTACTGGGAATTTTTCCAGAGGGACTGAAAACATTATATCATAGTGATATATGTGTACCTATGTTTATAACAGCACAATTTGTGATAGAAAAATCTTGGAAACAACCAAGATGCCCATCTTATGAGGAATGGTTGAAAAAGATGTGATATTTCTATACAATGGAGTATTACTCACCTATAAAGAATGATAAACTTGAAACATTTATACTGAAGTGGATGCCACATTAACATATACTTGTAAGCGAAATAAACCAGACACACATGTGCAAATATCGTATAGTCTCCCTAGTATAAGGAATCAAAAGAAGAAATAGAAATAGAAAGTTATAACAACAACTAAAAAGAATTTAGTCAGATAGGGTAAACTGAACTGCACATGTCGCAGGGTAATAATCAGCTTCTCTTCTGGATAGTTAACAACCTATGTTTGCAGAGGAGAATTGGAGAAATGGAAGGGCTGCAAGGTTAGCCAACGTTTTGTCCCTAGCCTTTCATAGTCAATGAAGACTCAGGACATAGGAGAATGTGCATTGTAACATCATGCAACTCAGTTGTGCCCCAAATTTTCTAATCAAGGAGATTATGGAGCCACAGAGGAATGTGATCGATGATCTATAGTGTGCCTAAGGTGAGTCACATGGAGAGAAAACTTTCTCACAGGCTTTCACAGAGAGCAAATTGGTCAAGCAATGGCCATGACTCATCCACATGGCTGACACTGACAAAAAATCTACAAAGTGCTGTACAGGGTTACAGGATAAATCCTGAGGGGTTGTGACTGACCTCATCAGATACAAAAGCTACATTTCTTGTTATGTAGCTCTTGCTTTATCTTGGTCTTAACCATCCAACAGAAAGGTATAAAAATGCGGTATATAAAGTAAAGCCATATTAATATGCTGAGCAGTAAAAGGCTCTAGTCAACAACTTCTGTGGATAACCCACTACTGTTGTGGACTGCTAGACTGTGTTGGATTGTTTTGCTGAATTAAAGCACCTATAGTAATTGAATGACAATAGAATACATATCTCTACAACCATAGTGAGTTATTAAAAGAAATTGTAGACCATATCCATTTACAGCTCAGCTTAATATTATGGCCTCACGATGTATACTTCATTTTTATACTTTTCTGCTGGATGGTTAAGACCTAGGTAGATCAAGACTTATATACCAACACATGAACTTTATATTTCCTATGCAGTCAGTGAAGTCCTCTCAGGGTTTATCTTGTAGTCCTGTACATTATTCTGTAGTTATTTTGTCTGTGTCATCCATGTGGATGAGTCACGGCCAATGCTTGACCAGATTGCTCTCTGTGAGAGCTTGAGAGAAAGTTTTCTCTTCATGTGACTCTCCCCAGGCACACTTTAGAACTTCAATCTCTTTCCTCTGTGGCTCCATAATCTCCTTGTTCAGAAAATTTGGAGCTCAACTGAGTTTCATGATGTTGCAGTAC
>PVKA01035018.1:6983-23092 GCA_004027165.1 Ctenomys sociabilis | reverse complement strand
TTTTTTTTTTTTTTTTTATGGACTGTGTTAGAATATGTTGCCAAGCTCAGTCACCTAAATTGGTTTAATGACAATAGAGTGCCCATCTTTGACAGGTTTAGACAAAAAAAGGGTATACAAAAGAAGAATCATGATGTGTGTGTATAAATAATACAGTTAGGATAAATATGCCGTGCTTCTGCATAATTCTATGAGAAGCGAGATTTGCACTAATAGTGGTTGGACAAGATATTAGGTTGGCTTCTAGTACTATGGACAACCACTAGGAAAGTAACAAGGTAGAAAGTATTAATTATTGAATCTGTGGTATAATTCAGGTATAATAAATAACGTAAGTAAACAGCTACACTCTCTTAATTCACTGATTAAGGACATCTGCTATAATAATGTCTGTAACTATAATATCATGTATGCACCTTGTATGATACCAAAACATTATGAAAACAGTTTGCAGTGTATTAATTTATTGAATCTGTCCTGTTAATTTGTCTTAAAACTGTCTCATTGATATTTGTTCTTCAATAAAATAGAAACAAAAGAAAAAAAACCCATCATGTTTACAGATATACCAAATACCGTAGAGCAGAATTACTCTTGGTTGAGAAACACAGGCTGAAAGCCTATGTTGTTTCTGCCATTTTCTGACCTCTTTAAAGAGTTTATTGAGCTATTGTGTTGCAGTGTATTTTCTTTATCTTCGTGGATTTTAAATAACTCTTTAATTCCTTAGCTCTTGTTTATGGTGGGATTTTGTGGGATAAGGAAACAGTACAGTTAGTTACTGCATTACAGTTTTAAAGACAGTTTTGAAATTGGGGTAGGCTTTTTTTCTTTTATATGTTCTTAAAAGTGGGAGGCAGTCATTAATTAAGATGTCTGTTTGATAAAGTATTTCTAAAAGCTGTTTAATTCTGGGTCTCATCCTGTACTTAGATGTCTTTCATTAGGAGTCATTTAACCCCTCTAGTACTTAGTTTCCTAGTGAGCCCTTACTTCATAAAGGTTTTTTTAAGGCTGAATATTTATACTTTTCTAGAAACTTTGACAATTATAAATGATTCATGTAACATAGATACAAGAACAGAGAAAGTGCTTAGTATATATCATCAGTTAGGTATTTAGTGGTGATGGTAGCTTTTCTTATTCTGGCTTTACTGAATAAATATTATAAGACAGCTTTAAATTTCTCATATAATTTTGGGCCCAAAGTATGGTTGTAATTGATAAGGCATATATAATTTTGAAAGCTGAGCTTGTAAAACTTTTTTGTTCAGAATCCTGGAGAGAAATGTTTTGGATGTTTTTGTTTTTATTTACTAGAATTGTGTGATAAAATTATCTTTCTTCTTCAGTGCTAAATTAAAGGTTGAGGGCATTCTTAAATCCAAATCCCAAACTCTTACATGTTAAAAAGCCTGAAAATTTTTTAGTGTTGACAAATTTTAGGATTTTAGATAGTAAAATTAGAAATGCTTAACCAGTAAAGTCTACACAAATACTCTAAAATCTGAGAAATTTCAAAATATGAAATAGTTGTCATTCCAAGCTTTTGGATAAAGGATATTCAGTCTATACTGAAACCCCAAAAGTTTTTACTGTTTTTCTGTGGGATTGCAAAATAGTATCATTGTTCCAATTCTTCAGTATTACTTGGTTCTTTCTAGCTTATTTTTTATCCTTATTCTTTTAATAAGTTTTTGATCCCTGAGACTGTACTTGCCTCGTTAGAATCTTAAGTAATTCAGGCATTTTCAAACTAAACCTTTCTTTTTTTGTGGTTTTGCTTTTTATGTATTATTAAAATGAGTATCTTTAGAATTTCTTCTAGTGGAGATTACATAGCTTATAGTAAATATGGACTATTTTAGCCAAATTAATATGCATACTATTTAGTTATTGATATCAAATTATGCTTTACTTTTCATTGTCACACATGCTAACTATACAAATAAAATTTTTCTATTAAGTAAATCCTTGTCAAAAGACAGTGTGTAAAGGGAGGATGTACATACCTCTCTATTAGTATTAAATGATGTGGTATAAATACATTATAAAACATACTAAAACATTTTACTATATTTAAATGAGATGACATTTTAGTAAGGAAGCTGTAGATATATTCTGAATGTATTCATAATTTTCATAATTAAAATTTCAATTACTTTTATCCTAAATTTCTGATTTCCAATTTTATGAATATAATCTTCTATGATGATTTTTTTCTTCCTTCCATTCTGCTATATTGACCTATCTACACTTCTGTGAATTAATATTTTAGAAGAATTGATATTCCTAATGGGCTTTATATTTATTAAAATAAAAATTTTATTATATGCTTTCATTTTATCGTTAATTTTATACAAATGATAGTGTTAACATTTCAGTGGTGTATTATCTTTTTTAAGTTTGTGTAAATAAATGCAGTTTGAAGGTACTTAAAATATTTTTGTGTTTTTTAAAATCTAGGTTGGACGGGCAATGGCCTGATGGTTTACTGGCTTCAGACAATACTCTTCATTTTGTCCACCCATTAACTTTCAACTATTCTGGTGTTTATGTCTGTAAAGTGACAAATTCCCTTGGTCAAAGAAGTGACCAAAAGATTATCTATATTTCTGGTAAGTTACTGTCTACTTGAAAATAGTTATTTAAATGTTTCTATAGTAAGAACTATAATTGATAATATGATCCTATTCTTAGAAAGATAAAGCTTTGTCAGTGTGAAAATTTTCAAATAATCTAAGACATATGGTAAAGTAACCCTATATGACATACATAAAAAAGGTGTCATTCCTTTACTTAAAGGAATGCCAAAATGTTTATGCTACAGTTTTATATACATTTTAATATTTTTATGTAGTTTTCAGTGAAATATTACATTTGGCTTATAGACATATCCCCTTCTGAATTTTCTTTAAACAAAACACGCCTTTAGTGGCTACTCTGCATACAGGTTTGTTTGGTTATTTTTTTAACTTTTAAAAACAGAGTATTAACTTTGGTAACCCGCTTTGCTAAATAATACCACTTGCCACTTACGGACCTCGCTCATATTGGTTTACTGAGAAGTGATACCAGAGTGCTACTGCAAGTGTTTTCATGAAATAAACTTCAATGCATTTCTTAAGCCACTAAGAACTCAAGAATTTTAACAGTGTTTCACTTGGATGTTTTGT
The DNA here is from genome assembly GCA_004027165.1 of Ctenomys sociabilis. Lineage (NCBI taxonomy): Eukaryota > Metazoa > Chordata > Mammalia > Rodentia > Ctenomyidae > Ctenomys > Ctenomys sociabilis. The sequence goes on along the minus strand of PVKA01035018.1, from coordinate 19,916 downwards.
TAATTGGCTGAATATAAATTGAACAATTCACAGAATATACATGGGGCTAAAATACATTTTGTGTGTGGCTATAAATTGTCAATAGAATACCGAGTTAGGAAAATATATAAAATATTTTGAAACTAATATGCTGTGTAGCAGTCCTTTTGTCTAACAGAAAGCTAAGACAAAAAGGAGTATGTTGACAAATGCAACTTTATATGGTAAATGTGTAATGAGTAAATCTAAAATGAAATATATAAAGCATTTTAGAAAAACTTTATACTTGCTTAAATGCTGTATTCATACTCACTATGTGATCATTCAGTATAAATAGCCACCACTGTTGTATATTCATATAGTGTTCACCATCTTTTATAGTTGTATCCTCATTTATTTCCTTATTATCTATCCTCAAAATTCAGCAACATGCGTTTTCTCTCTGTACTACTGATAGAGACTCAAATTTCTTTTATGATATTGGCAAGAAGCATAGAGCTCTGTACATTCCTAGTGTTTCTGCTAGTAGCAGTACTTTGGTGGGATTTAGGGAGATTAAATAATAGTGAATACATTGCTTTATAGGATAGGCCATACAAAATGGATATATTTATGATGTAATTATATAAACAATGTTCACTTTTTGTTCCTATGTTACACTGTTTGATGTGAAATATGACTTTGAAATTATAAGTACAATATGTTACAGTTATGTAATTTTGTAATCCTTTGAAGCACAGTTGGCAAGGCTCAATTTGGGCACTCATAATAGTGATTCTATTGCAGGTAATTGAAATTTGTATCTTTTGACATTCTGGGTTCACTTCCTAGTACTTCCAACTGTCTGTTAATGACTATTAAATATAGGCATTGTTGAAACTGAGATTCTCATCTTTCTCTTGGCCCTGGACACCAGACTTCTTTCTCTGTCATACTTTCTCCTGTTGATTATATACAGCTTCATCTTTACATTTGTTCAGAGTACGATTTAAATGGAATCCTTGATTTCGGTGTTTTTTTCATACCATCCCCGGTTGTCTTGGTTACTTTTGTCTCGTTCTGACAAAATACCTGAGACCCCAAATTAAGGGAGGAAAGGTTTATTTAGCTTACAGTTTGTGGAGATTTTAGTCTGTAATCAGGTAGCTCCAAGGCAGAATGGCACATGCAGAAGGCAGCAGTTCATGGCTGCAGAAAAAGACAAAACAGAGCAAAAAGGGAGGAGCAGTGACAGCAGCAAGCTTCTCTCCCTGCCATAAATTGCAATCAGGCTATCCATCCCAGGGCAAAAGTAGCACTCATAATTCCAGCATTGGATCATGAATTAGTCACAAACTCCAGAAGGCCGCCCCATGACTGCATGAGGCTTTGGGGGCACAACTTAAGACACAAACCATAACATCAGTTATGGTTGACAAACCATTGACAAATCAGTATTGGCTCTCTCATTATGATATGTATGACTTTACCAGTTCTTCACTTCTGCTAGTTTAAGCCATTAGTAAGTGTTACTTAACTACATACTAGCCATTTAATCCCCCACTTTGGATCTTTAGCCATTCAGTTTGTCATCAGATGAACAACCAGAGTGATCCTTCTAAAGAAGGGCATGTTGCATCACATCACTCTTCTCAGAACTATGATGGACTTTTCCTTTTACCTCCAGTGGTAACTGTTATTTTTAGTGATTCAAGACTCAGTATGTTCTAGTCCTTGATTATCTCTGTGACCTCCTTACTTATTATACAGTCCTTGCTTACTGGCATAGCCACTCTGGCTTTCTTGTTCTTTGAACACAACAGGCACTTTTCTGTGCCTCAGTTTCTGCATTTGATTTTTCCACTCTTTGGAATATCCTTGTACAGGGTATCCTTATGTCACTTCCCTTTCAAACCTTTGGGTATTTGCTACGATACCACTTTTTTCAATGAGATCGTTCTTTCTTTGTGACTGTAGTTTCAGTTGAAAATGATGTGTTACTACCTTTTTATAACATTTTGTCCTACACTGCCATGACACACTTGCATGTCTTATTCATATACTTCTCTATGTTTACATCCAGTACTGAGCAGGATTTTGGTCTTACCTTCATAGTTGCTATGTTTCTATCACAGGCAGTGATATTTTGGGTAGATGTTCAACATACTTTCATTGTATGCATGAATGAATTTGAGAAGAAGAATCAGGAAAAGAATTAAATCTCCAGAGTCTGCTTTTATCTAATTTAACTCTTACCTTTGAATGATAGCTTTGTGTATTTCTTAAATCAGCATCCATTAAACCTCATAAAAAGGGAAACAAAGTTTTTAGTAAATATTTTAAAAAGTCACAGTTACCTCTAAATATTTTAGAATAACATAGCATTATAGGAGAGATTTTCTTAGCCCTTTTTTTTTGGTATTTAGTACAAGGTCTACAGGGTCTCACTACATGGATCAGACTTGTAGTGATATTATTGTTTTCAGCCTCCCAACCTCTGGGATTACAGGCATGCACCACCACACCCAGTCTCTCTTAGACTATTTTGAGTATCCTAGATATGATACTGTTTTTTCCATAACTATTTCTTAAAACTCATTAGGTTTTCATGAGACTAGGAGGATATGTAAACAATTATAGCATTTTTTCCATTATAAATTATATGTACCCTTTTTACCCTAAGAAAAAAATTGACCTCATTATTCCAGTTGACATTTTAACATTTTAGAAGTAATTTTTAAAATATAAGTAAAGGCAGTGTGTAAGTAAAATTGTTTTTAGTTTTAATACACATTTTTTTCACATTCGTAGATATAAACATTTTGAGTCTGTTCGTTAATGATTGTACTATTCAGCTTCACTTATTAGATGGTATTCTGAGAGTATGGTGGTCATGTGTTCATTATTAAATAACTTCTGTAAATTTAGTTTTTCTGCTCTGCTTTTAGTATTTTTTTTTCTCATTTATGTCACTTTAAAAATGAAAAGGCAAATTTTGACATGTCAGATAAGTATACTTAGACTAAAGTTCATCTTGTGCAAATATTGAATTTCGACTATAGGTGCTGGTCCGACAGTTCAAAACCTGACAGCCCACACTTAGTAATTTTTAAACTTTAAAATGAATTATTTTGTTTATTCAGACAGCCCGTATAAAATTTAAAGGAAATAATAGTCAATCCATTTAATTTTACTGTAGTTATCTTTAGATTAAAATATACTTTACAGCTACAAAGATATTACTATACTATTTGTTTTGTGGTTTAGTTGAAATCATTAGAATAAGAATCATGATTTCTTCATTTGAAGAATACTAGAAGTATACTAAAATTCAATACAACTGTTATGTTCATTTATCATATATTCAATGAAGAATGTTGAAAAACTTCTGACTGAAAAAAGTACAGAATGATGAGTTTTAAATCACAGTAAACAATTTAACTATTGAGTACAAAATTTTCTCCTTATATGACATTTGTTCTAAATTTAAGGACAAAAATATGGTCATTGTTTAAAATACAATATAATAAACTATTAACAATAATCTCTGTGGAGCTGAGGATATGGCTTGGTGGCACAGGGTCTGCCTGCAAGCACAAGGTTCTGATTCCTGGCACAACCGCCTCTTTCCCCAAGGAAAAATATCTGTGGAACGGCATTACTGCGAAGATTGCTTTTTATCACTAGTAAGGATGATGGGTTCAACCTTTAGGGATCACAAAAAAATAAACTAAATGGAAAATTTTAAATTTTTTCCTTTTTTTCTGAAATCTGTATTTTGTTAGTTTGGATGAAATGAATAGTCAGTACTTTGCAAGTAGAATATTTTTCAATGTCTTTTTTCTTATGATACATTGTAAATATGGTTCGTATTTTACACCTGGAGAAAATTCAGGTGTAAGTAATGTTAAAACCTTAAAAATTGTATGTGCATTAAAATGTATAAATTATAATTTATTTAGTTTATTTGTACTTAAATGTGCTCATGCCAACTTCTTATGATACTTTTTTTTTCTTAATAACCACTGCAAAGATGTATGGTACTTAAAACTACTTCAAAAATATGTGAATTGTTTTACTGGTGGCTTAACTTTTAATCTGTGAAGTTGGATTATTTAAAACCTTACTCCTTTCATAGAAATAATCCATTTCACTTTTTTTTCAGATTGTTTAGCTAATGAGTATATTCTTGTAAATTAAAGCTCTTCCTTGATTCACTTACATATATTATGACAACTAATACTCAGAGTATTGACAGGGTTAGCTATTAGTGTATAAACTCAGGAAATTAGTTATACTGTACTTGCTACGTTTTATACTATACTTGCTAAATTTTTACCACATTCTATATATACGGCATTCCATGATGAAACCTGTTTCAGTAAGTATTTTTCTTTAGCTTATAATATTAGAATAACTTACCCCATGTAGATTTAGTATTTTTCTAACAATCACTTTTTAAACCTTGGTCAGTACCACCCATTTAAATGTTAATTATAGGAGATTGTCATTCGGGTTATTTATTTTTATCTTTGGGGGAAAAAAAAGGTTTTAAAACTTATCTTTTCTTCAAATTCTAGTACTTTTATGTAATGTGACCTGCAAATACTACTTAATTGATAATTAACTAATCTTTATTTTTACTACATATGTTTAGTTGCTTTTTAATAATGACTATGCTGTAATCTAATGTCAATATTCAGGTTCATTTGCATCTAATATTTAAGTATTATTAGAATATTCTCTCTAAAATATTAGTTGTTTTTCAGATTCTGTCCTAGAGCAGTGGCAATCCTTTTTTCAGCTACAATTGAAATTCCGTAATTTCCAAATTTTCAGATATGGCACCCATGGGGTATTACATGTGATGATTTCTATCACGCTAAAGTTTATAACATTTTCACTTTGTCTTTGCTTGTCTCACTTGCTAGTAGTCCATTTGGCTAACACAATTGAAACATACTTTTTTATTTTTTTGAAATACTACATAATGGTTTTTACTGCATATTTTAATTAAAATTTTTGAGAGCTTTATTTAAGGAAATATTTTTGAGAGAATTAACCCAAAAGCTTATACTGTGCCCACTTAACAAGATTCTATAGTTTTTCATTCTTTTAAAATTAAGTTCAGATATTACATGCTAGATAAAGATTAATATTAAGAAAACATAATTTATTTTTTATTTTTTATTTCATTTTCTTGTGCTACTGGCTAAGAAAGTTTGCATTCGAATTATTTGACTTAATTTAACTTTTTGTGTGGTAGTTCTTACACATTTTAAAAGTAACTTACTTCCTAGAGTTAAATATCAACTTAAACTTGGAATAGAAGAATTTAGAATTTATACCATAAATCTTATTTCTTTCATTTTGTTGGTAACTGACTAAGTGTCAGTTTTATTTTTTATGATATATAATGATGCTATTACCTCCTAATCTTAGTACATTAAGAATGAAAAACTATTGGTATTGTGAATATGTATTCATTAATTGTGCTGTCTTTTCAAGTTGCTGCTGAACCTGCTTGCATTGACATTCTTTGCCTTTCTGTGTCTTGTCTATCTTTACTGTTTCCATTAGATCCTCCTACTACTACCACCCTTCAGCCTACAGTTCAGTGGCATCCCTCAACTGCTGACTTCGAGGATCTAGCAACCGAACCTAAAAAATTGCCCTTCCCATTGTCAACTTTGGCAACAATTAAAGATGATACAATTGGCACCATCATTGCTAGTGTAGTGGGTGGGGCTCTCTTTATAGTACTTGTAAGTGTTCTGGCTGGGATATTCTGCTACAGGAGAAGACGGACGTTTCGTGGAGACTACTTTGCCAAGAACTACATTCCACCATCAGATATGCAAAAAGAATCACAAATAGATGTTCTTCAACAAGATGAGCTTGATTCTTACCCAGACAGTGTAAAAAAAGAAAACAAAAACCCAGTGAACAATCTAATACGAAAAGACTATTTAGAAGGGCCTGAAAAAGCTCAGTGGAACAATGTAGAAAACCTCAACAGGTTTGAAAGACCAATGGATTATTATGAAGATCTGAAAATGGGAATGAAGTTTGTCAGTGATGAACATTATGATGAAAATGAAGATGACTTAGTTTCACATGTAGATGGTTCCGTAATTTCCAGGAGGGAGTGGTATGTTTAGCAACCACTAAATGTGACTAACTATGTACAATGTTTCATTCATTCTAGCTGATCATTTTCAGATTGTTCATACTTTTTCTTGAGGAAGAATAAGCTTTTTCAAGTTGATTTTCGAGCTTTTATATTCCAGTCTGACAAATGAAAATGTATAATCTGGGTTCAATGTATCTGAGCTGCTTTACAATTTTTTTTCAATGCTGTACTACTGTCTCAAGATTTAAATTTTAATGCAGAGTACTTTATTGGTCTTACGCACACAGGTAAGGAGAAATGTCAGCATTAAATGTATATGGTTTTTTTGGTACAAAAATTAAAAAAGGAAACTACCTTGGCATTGTGTATTAAATGTTTACCTGAAACTGTAATCTTAAGTATGTTCGTTAAGCATATACCTCTCAAAATTTATTACCACTAAATGACTTTACATCAAAACTGACTATAAAACTAATTCAAGAAATGTTTATGTATTTTAGTATAGTAAAAATATTCAGCGTGATAGAACATCTTTGCTTTTTTCAAGCATTATTAAATTTCTAAGTTTCTATACAAGTGAAATCTTTACCTCTGCATTTTAATGAGCCTTGCCATAATTATTGTAGAGTGGCTTTTCAAAGATATTTTTGTTGCACTAAAACTGTGGTAGTAGTAAACTCAGTGAACATGATGTGTGAAACAGCATAATTATCTGGTCAATATCTTGTCCAGAATATATAAATACCACAAAATACATGCCTTCTAAGCATTCTTATTTTTTTCATCTCTGAAAGACAGTTCTTAAATTGTCTTGTTAACAAGGATTTTGGTACATTAAACAGTAGCCTTATTTTAATTCTTTATGTCCTAATATATAAGTATGGTACATGATTAAATGCAGTTCAGAGAGAGTCTTTCATCATATTGGCATATCAGTTTTGAGGGTGAGATTTTTCTTCTAGAAATATAAATTTTCTAGACTTTTTTTTTTTTTTAGTTATTTAATGTTGATCTTGTTAAAACGGGTAAATGTACAGGAAAGAAATTTAAAATAAACTTTGGAATTTCACTAGAAATAATTTGAATTTTAGAACTAGAAGTACTTGCTGATGGATATTAGCAGTCATCCCCTTTGCCCTTTATTTTCTCCTAAATGTATGTATGTGTTTCAAGATTTTTGTTTTTCCAATTAAAACTGGAAATAAATCATGAGGTTGTTATTTTGAACATAATTAAGTACATTCTTTCCAGAATCCTGCAACTTTTTAGAAAGACTGTTACCTAAATCTTCAAATGTGTGAATCTTCTTTGTAAGATAGTTTAATTGCTTTCATCTATAGTTGAATTCTGTAAAATTGTAATGAAAACTGATGTAAGGCCCAAAGAATGTTTTTCTATTAATGATTTGTTAGACAAAAAGGACTGTAGAATAAGGTTTCCCATGGCAGTGAAATAAAAGTTATTTGGAGAATTACACCAAAAATTTTTTTTAATAAAAGACAAAGTAGATACTTTAACTTTATCAACCCCCTTCCCAGTCTTCATCAAATCTTAAAAAAAAAAAAAATTATAGAAGGCAAAATTCTAACATGTTCATAACATTATGAGTAGGATGAAAGCTTTATTCTAAGTATAAGCTAGTTTTTCTTAGCTAGCAGTATTTCTTGAAAATTAGAAACATTTCCCTAACATTTGGTATAAGCCTGTAATATTAGCTTAAGGAATAAAGTTAAGTTTACTGATAGTTTGTGAAAAATGTCTGGATTCTTATATATTTAACCACTTACAGTAGAATACTGACTCTTTAGTCCAAGTAATTGCAAGAAAACTTTCTTCATAGTACACTGTGATTGAAATACTTTTCATTTTTATTTAAATATCAGCAATGATATCAGCCACAAGAAAGATAAGTCTACAATTTCTTTCCATGAAAGATGTAAATTTGTGACTTTTTGATCAAATTTTTGTCTTTAGAAATGGTCTCAAATGCTGTCAGTGAGCAGAATAAATCACATTTGACTTTCATACAAATTTCAACTTGGGTATAAACTGGATCAAATTAACACTGTATTTCCAGAACATTACTTCCAAAATACTACTATCTATTTATTGATTATGAACTTTCTTTGACATTGCAGCCATTATGTAGTTAGTTTTGGTTTTTGTTTTGTTTTTGTGGGAGAAGGTTACTTGGAAACCTGCAGCTATATCCTGTGTCCTTAATCCAAATAATCTGGCATACTGAAAGGTTTCCAGGTTTTAGGAATCCATACTGGTGCTTAAGACTTTCGGAAGCATTGCACTGTTGTTTATCAGAGCTTTATGTATGTATACTGTACATAGAGAATTGTTTGTAAACATGAATAGTTATATTAAATAAACATTTTTGATAAATTAATTTTTGAATACCAGTGATGTGCCCAGCTAATTGTTTGGCATATGTGAGAAATCCTAGTATCTTATTGGAGAATTTCAAAAAATATTTTTACTTATTTTGGGGCAATTTTTACATTTATTTCTTTCCTGTGTTTTGAACTGTGTATTCACTTTTGGGTTTCCTTCCAACTGGTTGAAGTATTTCATTAACAGTGAAGTTCAGTGCCACTCATTTTTTCCTGTCATTTTTATTACAATACATTGAAATATCAGTACTCTACATATTTGACTTCATAATTAAATGATAGCCCTTTTTTTACCAGTCATTAAGGTTTTCAATAAAGAATACTGCTTCTGATAGCCATATACAGAAAAGCTTTATAAGGTAACCATGGCTACATATTTCACATTAAGGGACTGGAGTACCACTGTCTTTAAGTGAAAACATTGACAGATATGTAGCCCTTTCAGGTATGCAAAAATATCTGAAAAAGTGTATAAGCAATTGTTAATGTGATTACTGGTATAAAATACAAGAAATGAAGAAATGCTACCTACGTTGAATTTTTTTTTTTTTTTTTTTTATTACAATCGAGGGTATAGAGCACAAATCTGGTTTTTTTCTTTGTTGTGAGTTAGAATACACTGTCTTTTTTAAAAGGCCCTGTCCTGAAATTTTTGGATTTACTGGGCTAGAGTTTAACTTCAGTTTTTACCAGTGGTAACTTTTTTTTCAAACAAGTTACGTATTAGGTATTAGTCTTAACAGCCATATAACCGAGTATCACATAGAAGTTTTGTAAAAATCTGCAGAGGTGTATTTTTGTAGTAAAACTATAACTGTATAGAAAAGGTATTCTTTGTTCTCAGTATATTTGTCAATATATGTGTTTTTGTTTGAATGTGTGTAGTCTACTTTTAATTATTTACCCAAATACAATTAATGTTTTGGGGAAATTAGAACCTGCTTTATTTATTTCTTTTTCCAAACAATACTAATAGCAGGTTAAGGGTACACTTATATAAAATGTGAAGGTGCCTATAGGTTGACAGCCAATGTAAAATTTTATCTAATCACCTGAATATGGGTGACACGAATATCATTCAAGGAATATCATTCAGAAATACTTGAAAATTTGTATGTAGTCAACATATATTATCCTTTTTTTGGTATTAGTCCATAAACAATATAATACAACTATTTTTAGAGCATTTATATATTATTTGGTATTATAAACTAAAGTATACAGAAAGAGGTGCACAGTTTATATGCAGATACTAAGGATTTAAGCATTCGTAGATCTTCAGGGATCTCAGAACCAACCCTGAATAGATGTAGAAAGACTACTATATGGATTTTGAGTTTGAAATTAATATCTCATAGAATATTCATGTTGCATTTTATTTTTTTATTGCTTGTGAGCTTTTTTGATAGAAAATGCCAGTATTTTTAACTGATAATCACCTCCCTCTGCCCTATTTCTGACATTGTGAAATGTACATATTTTTAAACTTTTAAATTGCTTCAGAATGAGAAGCCATTTTTAAAAAGTAGCATAGAATTTAGCTGTTTTGTTTCCTTTTATGTATGAATAAACATTATTCACAAAAGCATCTTTAGAAGTGTTCACATTTTACTATTTTATGTTTTAAAAAAAAAGTTGATATATTTTTGTTTTCTTCTTTCTCCAGTCAACTTTAAGTGCATACTACTCTGATCTGAGTAATGGTAGGTTTTTGTAAGGACTAGAAACCAGTTTTACAAAAATTGTATAATATATATACAATTTCATTTTGTTTTAGAAGGATAAAATAGATTTTAGGATAAGTCATATTCATGTGCCTTTTACTTATAGTACCACTGAGCACTTGAATGAAGAAACAAAGTGAGCTTGAGGATAGTACCTGTAAAATACAAATAATCCTCAAACCTTGAGAGTAATTCAGAGTCACATTTATTTACCTATATAATAATTCTATGTAGAAATACCTAAATGTTATCTCAGTTATGGGAAGGAACTCAGGGGAACATCTAGTTTTAAAGGGATGGTTACCTAAAAGCCAGACCTAGAAGTTATGGTCTCCCTTTTTAAAAAATATATATATTTTTTTTTTATGGGAACATTTACAAAAACAATAGACCTCCATGGGCTTGCTTCACTTATAATCAGTTCATGGATATTCATGTTCAGTTTTAGGTCCTTTGCCCATGATCCCTCTTTCCATTACTTCATTTGCAAATAAATCAATATATAGTTCTGACAGAAAAGGACTGTGTTTATAAAACTAATCTTAGAATCATTATTACACCAGAGATGAATAGTATCGAGTTGTGAATGTTCAAATTTCTTCTTGTATATTTTATAGTTATAATTAGGATTCAGATATGATCTATATAATGTGACTGTTAGAAATGCTTTATTCCTTGTCTTCTTTCTCCCCACTTTTCTCATACAGTTTATATGTTGAGACTTTCATTTTTCACTACAGTTTCCTGGTTTGGACTGTTCCAGTTTGACCCCAAATGTATCCCTTTATATTTTCTGTAAATTGGTAGTGAAAACTTGAGCTTTGGTTACGTTCATATTCACTTTTTTTTATAAAGGTTACTTAGTAATGTACATTTGTACATTAGAAGGCACTGCTTTTCTACTAGCAACTATTTCATATTCAATGCTTAGATATATATTAACAGAGAACATACTCAGTGTTCAGACTTATTAACTCTTTTATTTACCATGTTGTGCTTTGATGCATAAATTTTCCTATGCTGCTGCTTTTGCATAATATTTTATTCTTTTATAAATTAGGAGCCCAGGCCATATTGAAAGATTAGTTTTTGATAGGTTTATGAGTCTGTGTTCTTTAGAATTAAGGAATATTGTTCATTATCTTTTTATGAGTTTACCTCTACCACAGCTTCACATTTTATTGTACTTTTTACCTTTTTTGGAATCCTTGTTGACAGTTAAATGTTGATATATCAGTCATATCTGTGCTTTTCTCAGTATTTTGGGAAAATACAGTTTTACTCCATTTTAAGTTCCTAAAATATTTTGTAGAAGCACACAGTTTAAAATGCTTCATTTTTTAAAATTTTGGTGGCAAACTCCTATTTTATGTTGAGTATATGTTGATTGTTGGTTAAGTGTAATAGCTAAGTACTACCTCAGAAGTACAACTTTCTTCTAATGGAAGAGGTATGTGCAACTTTAGCAGTCTTCATCACAATCACTATTTTTAAAAGCTTGTCTTTGTGTACAAGATATTTGGGCTTTCCACTCTCTTACTAGTCTCACTTAGCTTTTTTTGGTTCAACATAGGCTTAATTTGAGGTTTATTGTTAATGACTGAATGCAAACCAAATCTGTGTTTGAAACTTTAGTTGATTTGTTACATCTCAATAGATAGGCATAGTTGTAGCTGATAAAATGTGTTAGGAATAAGATATTTGCTTTTTTTTTTTTTTTTTTTTTTTTTTTTTTTTTTTTTTTTTTTTTTTTTTTTTTTTTTTGCTGTTTGCACTTGAATTATTAGTATCGTCTTTATGCCATTTCTTTGCAGGAATGACATTTACTGGGAATAATGTTTACTAGTGTGCATGTTTAGAGATACATTGCTAGATAATACCACCATAAGTTCCACAGGTCAGGTGTTCACCTGTCACATGGTCACTCACACCAATTCCTCTTTTACATGTTTTATTGTTGGATTCATTTAAATATTAGTTCTTTCAGATATTTCATAAGATGTTGATTTTGCTAGGTCACTGCCCAAGTAAATATGTAACTTGATTTTGTTCTGGAAGTATCTCCATTCTTTGCATACAATGTATCCTGTATGGCAGGTAAACACTGAACATAGGTAACAAATAGAGCTATTAGTGCAATTCATATATACTAGTATCTGTTTGTTTTCATTGAATATTAGGTACTGATATTTCTGTACTTGACTGGATCATACATAAGTCATGTATTCTGTGATCTTACCTTGGGAATATTTTACCTTTATGAGGACCAATTATTCAGGATTCATTCTTGTGTTTCTAGCACTTTGTATGCTTGGCTCATGTCAAGTGTTTGATAATTTGTTGACTGAGAGGCTGGAAATGCTGAGTTAACCTAAGTAGAGCACTTTTATTAAACATTAGGGAGCAGTAGATATTTACATCAATATAGAGGCCTGGGTGTCATATTAATGAAATGAAAGAATGGAGGGCTTGAAGATCAGGTCAGTGGTGGAGTGCTTAACTAGCATGAGCGAGACCCTAGGTTGGAACCCCAGTACTGCACACGCAATGATGATGATGATGATGATGATGATGATGATGATGATGATGATGATGATGATGATGATGATGATGATGATGATGATGATGATGATGATGATGATGATGATGATGATGATGATGATGATGATGATGATGATGATGATGATGATGATGATGATGATGATGATGATGAAGA